>JAJOHK020001601.1:0-12627 GCA_022457215.2 Leucocoprinus gongylophorus | reverse complement strand
TCAGATATGAAATATGAATGTTACCTCAACATTGCCATCTTATTATAATCACACCAGAGCCATCCTCAATCCCTAAGTTATGCTCTGATTATACTAGCTCATTTGACATGCCCTGAAGTTGTTGCATATACATATGAACTGTGTAAAATAAGCATTTCAGTTGTCACCGCTCCCACTACTTTCCTGACATGATTGTCAAGATTATTGATGATGGACTTTATTTTATTTTCTCTTTTCATTTTTCACTTTTCTTTTCATTTTCTTTTTCATTTTTTCTATTTTTAGAACAACTCAGGTTAGGGTTTATCAGTCACGCTGTCACATCAGTCACAAAGTGATGGCGTAGTCACGAGACTGATCACGAGACTTGAGAGAATGAAGTAGAAGATTCTGGATCAAAGTGACATTATACAGTATGGACAACACATGCTGGCCTCATGTTATACTCATGGTTGTTTAGGGTAGGGTGCACAGTAGCTAGCACAGACCATGGGTAATAGTATATAAGGTAAACTACTTTGTATTAGGAACTCTATCGAGTTCTCTTGTATTACTCAATACAAGAGTTATTCTATTGCTTAACCCTTTGAGCCTTAGATCATAACAATGATCATACCTAAGCCATCTGAGTCCCATACAAGGAATGATAAGCCAAATCTCTGTGTTGCTCAGATTGAGTATAGGGTGCTAAATGGTGTACTTAAGTACAAAATATTACAAAAAAGATGCGGAACTTGCCAAGTTCCACAATTTAATCCTCCCCATAGACAGCAATTGCCCATCAGGAGAGAATTGTGTGACACCAACATGTCACCTTCAATTTGAAAAAAATTCACCTGTCACCAAACCTTGGTATACTGCTTGATGGATAGTTTTTTGTCGCATATATTCGTCCAATTACTATACAATTTACACCTTCAGGATGTTGAAATTCAAACATAATCTGAGTTAAATGATCCCATCAATTCGATCAGGTCATCCATTACAAGGAACAATGATCACACTGATTTGGGTGCCTGGTTCCTGGCATGTTCATCTTTATTACCCGTTCTGAATGCAATGTCACTGGCATTGTAATCATTATGACCTGGTTCTATGCTCAGCTCATGGGACTTGTATGTAGATATGGCTACTGACAGAGATGAGGATCCATGCTAGAGCAGTCATGGTGACTAAGGCATAAATGGGCAGTAAACATGTACAAATGCCTTACTGTTGATCTATTTAATTTACATCCACCAATGACTCTCAATGCAAATAGTTTTGGCTTCTATGTGGTCTCTTACAAATATATACCCTCATATGCAATTTTTCATGACCATGTGGAACAATTTCATGATACAACATAAGTTGGGGTGAATAGCAACTGAATGTCACAACTATTGTATGAATGGCAGAAATGTATAATATATCCCTTCCTCTTCTCCAATCCTTGATATCCCTACACCTTTCAGCAACCTTGGAAAGTCTCAAATAATTTTGCTTACATGTCTATTCTGGTCCTGTAGTTGAGTCGAAATGCTAATAGCCAAGGCAGATTTCTCAACACCAGGAGATTCCCTTATCCAAATCATATTATGGCCACCAGTGTTCTTGACCTCAGTTTCAATTGCTTGTAAGATGTCATTATGGGTGCCTTCCATACATGATTTGCACAGCTTGAGCTTCTTCCCCCTCCAGGGCACTCACCTTCTTTGCAACTGTCTTTTTATTTTATAATATAAAATTTTCAATATATGAATGCTGACTATGGATCATAGACAACCTATCTTGAATATATGAAACACCAGTGTGTATGGACTTGACGTCATCTGCTATGGCGGCTGATACCACGAATTAGACAACCTGGACAATGAATATAGGCACAGAGACTAGACCTTGCTCTACAAAGATCTCAGTCAAATTTATCTACAAAAGCATCTAGGTTTTCCCATAATTCAATTGTCTTTGAGCAGTAATGAGGATGTACTTGACTAGAATGATAGATTCAGTGAAGAATCCATCTCAGATGAATTCACACATACGTGTCCAATTTTTGAGCCACTTCTGAGTTAAAAATCCACCACTTCTTCCATTATTCTAGGAAATTCGATGATGGTGGCACTCAGTTTGTTGGACTTTGGAACTTGCTTGAGCCTGTAGATTTGGCCAGCTAGGATGTTCCAACCAATTGTTCTTCTCAACACACTTAGAAAACTTATCAAAAAAGTCATTGGCAAAAGGTTACAAAATTAATCCATTTTATTAAGTTTCATTCATCTTAACCAACTAGGTAGATTGAAATAGTAGTTGACTGTCAATATAAGTATATTCATTATATATCTTATTTGCTTGGAATAGGTCAAAGGTCTTCAAACAAGTATTTTAGTCTTTGATATAGCTTAATTCTGTTTATTACTTAATTATCAACTCTTTCCTTTAATTCTGAACAAAGCTGGTTTTGATTTAAAAATTTCAACTTTCTTTTCTAGCTATTTAATAAATAGGAAAACATAGTATATATGGAACAATTTTGTCTCTTTTTTCAAGGCTGAAATAGATATAAAATAAAAGTATGCTCTTTTTCCTATTTTATCTGCTTTTTACATTACTCTTATTTTTTATATTTTCAAAAAATAGACTAAAAATCTTATTTCAAATATTCCCTTTTCTTTTCTTTCTTTTGTGGATAATGGTTTTTTTGTTTTACAGGAAAAAACCTATGAAAAATCAAACATATTTTTTTTCTAGATTAACTAGGAACTTCAATCTCTCTCTCTTAGATCTTAGTCTATTAAAAGGTTCTATACTGTGATCCAAAGAAACTTGGAAATATCTTGGGTTCATTTTTGACATTATATTTGTTTTCATGCCAACAAAGCTCTTTCAACTGTTAAGGATATGAAGATATTGGAAAATTTCACTAAGAGTTTGTTACCCTCCTATAAACAACTATTATATAAAACATGTGTTTTGTTTATCATACTCTATAGTTTTCCTCTGTGGTACTTCAAGAATGTTCTCTTATACTATCCTCTCAAGAAGCTTAAAAAAATATAATTAAAAGCTACTATATGGATCACTGGAACTTTTCACACTTCTCCTATATAGAGAATTGAGGCCATCATAGGTCTCATTCCCATACATCTTCATCTGAACAAGATTAGTAGTAGACAACAACTGAGAAAAGTGTCTTTACTAGTGAATTACATAATCAATTCTCTGATAGAAATTTAATGTTCAAAAAACTCAAGACTTTATTGTTTTTCATTAGAAAAATTGACTTTCAAACAACAACTTAAAGTTAAAAGCTCCATTGTAAATGCTAACAATTATTTTAATAGAATTTTCCTGATCATTTTTCTTTTTATATAGTAAACTGAAAAGATAAAACAATTAAGGATGAGTATAAATCTCAGATTTTAAGGGAAACTGTTTTCTTAACTTACTAGATGACAATTATCTTCCTATCAAGCCCACTTACACAAAAGGTAGTACTTGGCTCAAATTACTTAGTTACTCAAAATTATTGTATATAAGAGTAACTAGAGCTATTACTAATCATACTTCTATAGACAAATATTATCTGAGATTTTTTCCTAAATAAAACTTTAACTGTCTATGTAGATCATATCTAGTCAAGTCAAGATGTTACATTCTTTATAAATGTAGAAGATTTAACAACTATTGGAATTATAACAGAAAGTCTTTGAGCTATTTTATTTTGTTTCTTGAATTTAATCTAGGTGCCTGTTATTTCCATGAAAGAATTACTTGACAACAGTTTTACTATTATTATCTTACATAGTTTTATTATCTTATATAGTTTAGGATAGTATCCCTTATATTTTATTTTTAACTTTTCTTCTTTTTCTCTTTTTTTCCCTTTCTTTTCTTTTTCTCTACTTTATCTAAGTAGTTATATTATAGCTACTATAGTCTACTACCACAACTTGTGTAATAAATTTTTGATTCAAAAAAAAAGACTATAAGTCTAAGAAACCTCACTTAGCTCAGTTATCTGTGATTGGGAGTCTAAAGCTATGATGTTGGGATTAAAACTAAGAAAGTATCACAGATAGCTTTGAGTATTGTATAGTGTTTAGCCAAATAGTGTAATACAGATATATACAAAAGAGTATAGTCCATATACAAGCTGTTTTTATTATATGATTAATACTATATTGATATGCTTGTATATTTATGAATACTAATCACTATGTGATATAATATATATTACTCAGAATATTTTGATGAGTGCTTTCCAATGCAAGTTTGATCATGTAAATCTATCTAGCCATTTATGAGACAATAGTTAATAAAACTTTATAGTTACTAATAGTCTGATATCTTAGTAGTTTGTTATTACTTTTATACATCCTATATATATACAGATAGCTCTCATTAAAAGCTTTTCAGTGCAACTTAACTTGTAAGAATTGGTCCACTATATCATAAAATGAACTACTCACTTATTTGTAATATCTGAACCTTGGATGCACTCTCAGAGGTTTAAAAGTGATTCAGAAGTTCAATAATGATAACAATGATGATTAAGATCAATACAGGTAATAAAGAATAAAGAATGATGATAAATGATGTAAATTAATAAGTCTAAAGTCTAATTCTCAGATACAAAGATATATATACAAAAGAGTGATAGTCTGTGTGCAAGCTGTTTCCATCACATGATCAAAACTTGTACCTGATGGGAGCTGTCATCTGTCATAGCAGCTGTCAGGCTAATTTTAGAAGGTAACTAATTATATCACTATATTGATATGCTTGTATTTCTATGAATACTTATTGCTATGAGATATACCATATATCATTAGAAACTATTCAATAAGTACTTTCCAATACAAGTCTAATCATGTGAATCTGTCCAGATGTTCATGAGATATTAGCAAACAAAGCTTTTACAGTTGTCCAGCATAACTTAGTTTGTGAAAATTGGTCCACTGGTTGTGAAGATACAAGCTGAATGAAGTTTGTGACACACTGAATGGAGTTTGTAACAGATTTATATATATATATTAATGCAGCCTACATGCTACTTATACATATTACTCTTTACATAGCATTTGTATTAATAGATGACATATGTCTGACTCATTGTGAATACTGTATAACATGAACATTAGTAAGTGGAATATTTTATAACAAGTTATTTACACTATATTGCTATGCTTTGTTTCTTCTATCACTATATCAAAAGCAAGTTCAAGGGCAGTATTTAGGAAAAATAAATGAGAATAGATAAGAGATTGAATTTCTGCAACAAATTGATTGCATTGTCAAATTTAAACCTATAATTTCTTATATTTCCTCTTGACAACAACTAATGGACAACATTTATTGTGTGCATTTCCTTATTCTCATGTTAATATTTTCAAGGTCTCATATTCTCCAGAGGTAGAGGCTTGGAATAGTTCAGTTGTTTGCTGATTGAAAGGGTATATATACTCAGTCTGACACTAGGTTGTATAGATAGCTGTATTTTATACCTATTGGAACATATACTAAATACTACCATTAACCTAGGTTATAGTATCTAAGTTGAATAGGCTCACCTTAGTCCAACACTAGGTTATGTAGATGGCTAAGGTTTTTGCCCATCAAGTAAGTTATTTTATAGGTGAAACAAAATAATGGATAAACTATATAGTTGTGGCCCAAGCATTGGCCAACAATTGATTGAGTGGGTCTATACTCATAATAGAGAAAATATGAAATAGAAATAAGAAAAATGTGAATTGGTTTATTGTCTTGGAATATCATGTCTCATCTGACAGTATGTAATGCCATCTAATATTTCTCCATCAGTTTGACTTCTATACATCAATTATTTCTGAAAAGACAGCATAATCATTAGAAGAACTTATGCCAGAAAGATTGAGTGGCTAATAGATGTTGTTAGTTACATCACGAGATAAGAAAGTGTGGAAGGTCCACTCAGGCTTCTTATCACATTAAAAACACATTGTCTGGCTGCAATAGCCTACAAAGTGCTTGGCCCTCGAGGTCAGTTTTACCAAAGTGGTTTTGCAGTGTCATTCTCTTGGAATCAATAAACCATCTAGCAGTGACTATGTTAGAAGTGATCTTCTCAGTCCTATCATAGTTGGTGTGGACTTGATTTCAGGACTGTGTTTTACCTAGTCAGCACATCACCTCCATTTGGACACATTTTTACTCACAGTCATTTACACAGCTGTCCACAATTCACTAGATGACTCTTGAGTTATTATAGTGATTCCTAAGGTTGCTAGAATTTCTTATCTGTCACCTGTGCTCCAATTTCATCAGACTGTCTCTCGCATTGTCAGCTGTCAAAGTCTAGTGACTACATTATGTGATTCTTATTCTCTGACATCAAACCTCATCAAAGTCATGGATGAAGCCTCTGTTCTCACAAAGTTTTGATCCCACACTCCATATTTCACAGAGTTAGGCATAATGCAGTCATTTACAAATATCAGATTGGAGGCTTAATGTCTCTTATCCAGTCTATCAATCTAGACTAGAGTTACAAATTGAAAATTTAGCTTTGTCTGAGTGCAGTATGATTCTGCATAGGAATGGCATAGGGTATCTATTATGACTATATATCAAAAAGAGAGGCAAAGCTTATGAGAGCATACCATTCGTCATCTCAGATAAAATTCCAAGCTCTTTTCCATCATCACCCAGAGCTGGTCAGATATTGTACACAATCAGAATATGACACAAAATAATGAACAGGGAATTCTCAGCCAGGAACCTTCCAGGGCAAATTCTCCTTCCATACCCAACTTGCAACTTTGGGTCCTACACCATAGGGTCAATCTTCCCATCCTTCAAGAATCTGTTAGGGTTATACACAAATGGGTCTTTATAAGTTCTCTTAATCTTGCAAGATTAACCTTAAGAAAGCTTGAATCAGGGACCTCACTGAAGAAGGATGGACAAACCATGAGTTCCTGAAGATAACAGTTCCTTTGGGAATGTAGTACCCATTGTATTTGTCTACCTCTTTTGCCATATGAGTAATGGCTGGATTGGATTGAATATCAATACTAGAACTGTATAGTAAATTATTGATGCATACCCAAGGGGACAACAGGTTGCCATCTCAACAACTCTTTTACCATGGCATTTATATATGGGAGGTTTGGTCAATCGTTGAACTCGGACAGACAGTTGCCAATGACCTTATTGAGTTCTTCTTGAGCCTTTTTCTGGACCTGAGAATGGAGGGCCATTGCCATGAAAAATGACTGGATTGTTGAAACCATCTGATATAACCTCCATGTAAGTCTCAAATGGGAATGGACTACAACTCACCATATCTGCCCTGCCTATAGACATTCTCTAACTTAATTAAGATCTTTATAATAGTAAAAAACTCACTAGCGAAAGCAATTGCACATGTATTGCGAGTCTTTATCTCATTTTGAGTGTGATTAGGTGATGTTTCATCTGGTAGTTTCTTGATGAGATTGGCTATGATAGAAGGCTCAGCTGTACCTTATCTCTGCTCTCAATGTGAGAACTCTCCCAAAAATCAATAAAATGTATCATACCAACTGCTTCTTCACTGTGTTCCAAGGTGTATTTGCAAAATATTCACTGAGGTTCCACCAGTAGTTGACCTTCATTTTCTACCCAGCATCTGGGAACTATGCAGGGATGGATTTCATGCAAGAAAATAAGTCAATGAGGAATGATCCCAGGTGTTCTGCCTCTACAAGGGCTGCCAGCACAATTTCAGCAATCCTAATGTAGTCTGAATCATCGTTTTCGAGTATGTTTATGCCATAAAGAAGTTTGAGTATAGTTGAAGTGAACACACTGGCAAAGACAATATAGCAAGTTTATTGCTTACTACATAACATACACTTACTGTTGGATATGAAGCATGAAGTTATCTGGAGACTTGAGTAAGCGACAAAGAAAGATTCTGGTGGTGGTGATCTGGACTGAATGGTACTTATCAACCATGTTTGGATGGAAATAATCATGGAAGGTATGGTAGTGGCTTCTCCACTGTGAGTCATATTGATAGAAAGACATATTTCATGTATATTCCATCCTGGTTTATGGTGAGCACGACTTAACATAAATAGCAGGAAGATGACCAACACTTCATTGATTATGTTTTAAGCCCAGGCTCTATTCAGAAGGAACAACAAGAAAGAATGGCTATATGTGGCAGCTATCATTTTGGTGTCAGAAATCCAGACTTTTTTAAAATAGACGACATGTGCTGATTCAAGGTACTTTGATAAGAGAAGAAGCGATATGGACAATGTGCGAGATGAAAATGACAATATTTATGTATATGGTGATTTGTCAGTTGTGGATCTCTGGGACAATAAGCATTACTCATAACCCAATATAAATAAATAAGAACTTCTCAGTGATACATATTGTAGAAATGAATTCTTTCTTTGAGTCATACTGACATTTATTTCTCATTTTTCAATATTAATCAAAGGACAATTGGATGGTGATTGGTTTCTAATTTTTTTAATTATACAATTAACATTATTTTCACTATCCAGAAGCACGTGTTAGTGCATTGTTTATATATTTAAATCTGAATGTTGGATGTTAGAGAATATCGCACTACGATATCATTTATTATTGCTATACAGCTACCTAAATAGGCATTATCATTTCTTTTTCTCTTACTTACATCATACTATTTCACAATCCTCAATGTATATCAAAACTGATTTTCCTAGAGAATACTCAACTTCTCTAAGTCTCAATATTTCTAGAGGAATGTCTGTTAATTCTACTGTTTCTTCCATGGATTATAGAGATCATGTATAAGCCCAAGTGTTATAGCACAAGGATGTGGACAGACTTTAGGGTTAGGATTAGGACAGAGTAAAGATATTGTAGTAGTATTTTATTAGTCTACAACAGAAGAGAGATAGGAGATAGGCATGTGACCTGGAAGTCATGTGACAAAGGCTAGAACTTAGGGTCTAGAAGGATTAGGAAGAGTCTAGATAGGAGTTAGGGTTAGGGATGACGTCAAGAGACATGGGTTCCTCATGGTGTACACATGATATACACATGTATAGCGGAGATTAAAGATATGACATCAGGGCACATGTAGGAAGTATGGTGGCCTTAAGGAAAACATATGTGGATGAGTAATAGGATATGAGGTAGAAGCATGGTAGATGAACATGAGATAAACACATTGTTGTAGTATAGACCATGATGTAGTAGTATATATAGAGGAGCAATGCAACAAGGGCTTCTTGTCGAGTTCTCTTGTAATTCCCCCACTCTTTACTTGATAGCCTTACTGAGAGCTTTGCTCGTTGTAAGATCATTTGTCCTTGAGTGATGAGTGGTTGCTACAACACCAAGCTAACAATATAACTTGGACAAATGGAGAGGTTTAAAGTCCCTCTTTGTTTTATGCATCTCTAAAGAAGGCAACATCAGACACTGTAAACATGGGGCTTGCAGTCGAGTCCATACATGTACCTCATGCAGTAGAAATTAATAGTGTAAATACTTCTTAAGATCTGGATACTTTGGTTATTCTGTACCAGGCCAATCAATCTGCAGATCTACAACTATGGGATGGTAACTTTTTTTTTATTTCTTTATTTGGGATAGATGAGTACTTAGAAGGAGATGCTAAGAATGTTATGTACTCTCTTCTCAGAATGGTGGCATTCATCAAGCAATGTTTATTAGGAAACAGAATAGCCAAAAATATCTTACAAATTTCAGAGTTTGAGTTTATGGCTTGGGAATTTTTATCTACCATCTATGAGTCCAGATAGGGCAAATTAACAACTAATAAGAATAATAAGACTTTTAGACAATATGTGTTTTCACAGTTCAACAAGACACCTACAAAAAACACAACCATTAACAAACTGTTAAAAGGCAAATAAGTCAATATCTCAAGAATTTCTCTGCCCATTTCTTCTAGGCCTAACAAAAGTATTTTGGCTAAGTCAAAATTTTTCAAAAAGAACTAATCTTTGAACTTAGCCCCTAACTTCAATAACTAGTCATATATATAGGCTTTTAAAAGTAATATCAAAGAGATCATTAAGATCAAAGATGCTTTTCCAAAGCTATCTTCTGATAAGATCACAAAAATCTACAATGTCATGAATAATATAAACCAAAAAAATAAACCTAAGTTCAACATAATGACTAAAGGTCCATCAAGAAAGCAGATTATTATATCTATGAGTATAAATAGTGCCAAAAGAGTTATGATACAATCCAATGTACATATTGCAAACATCAACAGATTATTAAAAGGTGTAAAATCTGAAATTTCTGCTGACTACATTCACTCTGATAACAAGGAAATTGTTATTATGACTAACAAGATAGCCACCTTTTCTGATCTGAATATAGTGGAGAAGTATATGAAAGAATTAAATGATATTGAGTTGAATAATATCATGAGCTCAAGGCTTCTACAATTCAAGTCCTATCTTAAAATTCTAGGTATTCCATACTTTCTAGAAGATACTAATCTTTATGTTATGCCAGACATCATTAAAAGAGTAATCAAGTGTATTCATATTTTTAACAACATAGTTCTAGCTTCTTATCCTTGAGTTATCAAGACATATCCTAAATCTGACATGGTCATGATATATGTTGACATTTGGGATTCACAAGATAATACAAAAGCAAAATGTCTTATTAATAGATATTTTAATATAGGATGGTATATTGCTATAATTAGAGGAATAAATATGAATCCTAGTATTTCTTAATACAAGAACTGCTAGAAGTGAGGTCATATCACATATATATGTCACATGTATGGATCAAAGTATCAAAAATGCAATAGTCTGCACAAACTTGAACATCACAGAGAAATAGCATAGTTGTCAAACTTGTGAAGCTTAAATCTAACTTTCTTTTAATTTTCCTTTTGATTTTTCTTTTCTTTTCTTTTTCTTTTGTTTTAGAACTGGGGTTAGAATTAAGTGATATCATGATCATACTGTCACACAACAGTCACATCACCTAACACAGTCACAGTAATAATCATATAGTTATGAGGTTGCAAAGAATATAGTTAAAGGTTTGAGAACAATAATATTATGCAATGTGTACAACACATATTGATCTCATAGCTGACACATAGTCATTTAGGGTAGGTGTCACAAACTTCATTTAGCTTGTATCTCCACAACAAGTGGACCAATTTTCACAAACTAAGTTGCTCTATAAAGTCCCAAATGAGAGCTATTTGTATATATGTGGGATATACAAAAGTAACAACAAACAACTGAGATATAGGCCATCAGCAACTGTAAAGGCTTTGTTTGCTAATATCTTATGAACAGCTGGATAGATTTATATGATTAGACTTGTATTGGAAAGTGCTCATCAGATAGTTTCCAATGATATATGATATATCTCATAACAATAAGTATTTATAGAGATACAAGCATATTAATATAGTGACATAATTAGTTATCTTCTAAAATTAGCCTAATAGCTGCTATGACAGATGACAGCTCCTATTAGATATGAGTATTGATCATGTGATGGAAACAGCTTGTACATAGACCATTACTATCTTATATATATACTTCTGTGTTTAAGGATTAGACTTCAGACTTAACAACATCAATTTACATCATTCATTATCAATCTTCATTCTTTATTATCTGTATTAATCTTAATTATTATTGTCATTATTATTAAACTTCTAAATTACTTCTAAATCTCTGAGAGTATATTCAAGGTTCAGATATTACAAATAAGTAAGTAGTTTATTTTGTGATATTAGGCTAAAGAAATGGAGCATAGACCATAGTTAGTTAGTATATTGTTATAGTACACTTAAACACTAACATTTTTCTTTTTCTTTTATCTATTTTTCTTAATTTAATATTTCTTTTCTTTTTATTGACAATGAAGAGGCATGTGACTGCAGTCACATGACATGTCACATGATGTGAGGTCATAGGCCTAGACTGTGCAAGAGTAGACTAGAAGGATGATGTCAAAGAGCATATTGATAACATATCTATCTTATGGTATATATATAGTGCACTCATAGATAATACATGGACTTTAGAGTAGGGTTAATTATTAGTAGCATGGACCATCTGTAATTCATATAAATAGGATAGCAACTCAGCAGAGACTTCTTGTTGAGTTCTCTTGTGATCTCCACAACAATATTTACTCTTGAGATTTATTGATTGTACTTCTATTAGTTTTGTGACTAGTGGTTGCCACAACATATATATAGGTAGATATCTTGTATTAAGAACTCCATCAAGTTCTCTTGTATTGACCTAATATAAGATTCTTCTTATTGACCAACTCTAAGGTCTTTGAGTTGTAACAATAGTATTGCAAAGTCAATTTCAAGACAAATTCTCTGCAGCTTGAAACAAAAAAAGAAAAATCTTGTACTCATTCTTTCAAGTGTATTAACTACAAGATTAAATATTAGGCAAACAGTAACAACTATTTTTTCTAGAAATACAGATTTAACTGAGATTTGTTAAGAATAGACTAACTATTGAACTAGTTATACTAAAAGTGCACATTGTCAAGCTTAGCTTTGACATCTGGCTGGTGCTATATATATACTTCATATTATACTCCTGACAAGATTTACACAACAAAAAGTTACATGAG
>JAJOHK020001600.1:0-12640 GCA_022457215.2 Leucocoprinus gongylophorus | reverse complement strand
AGAATGATGTTAGTGAGAGTCTTGTTCTTTCAAATGTTTTGCAAATAAACTCAAAGACTTTTTAAGATTATACTTGATTACCACTTATAGCTGAGCAAATCAACTTATTTCTAGTTTTCCAAAGCTCTTAATATTTCTTGAAATACCATTCTTTGTTAAAGCAATGTTTCTAGAATAAGTATAAATTTGAGCTAGCCTGAAAATTGCCTTTACAGTTCAAACATTTGAAAATATGAGAATAAGACTCACTCTATTTTGTTTCTAAGTATAGGAAATTAATCTTGAAATTCACTTTACAGCACCAAGCAAAATGACAGTAATGTTCTATCTTGTATAGACCATTGTATTTGATATATCAAGAGCTCTGGAATTGGCAAGCAAAAATAGTGTGTCCCCACTTCTAGCAATTCTTGTATTAGGGGATACTAGGGTTCATGTTTGCTCCCTAAACTGTTGTAATAAAGCTCTCTACATTGAAACACTTATTAATCAAGTATTTAGCTTTAATTTCACTTTAAGCATCTCATATGTTCAGTCATACAATTGCTATGTCTAATTTAAGTAACACTTTGATAATCTATAGTTTTTTTTTTTTTCAATCAGCAATTTATTACATGGGATGCTCTGGCAGACTGTGGTAGCTACTTCATAACTACTTATATTAAGACTGAATCAACATGTGAAAAAAAAATAAAAATAAAAAAGGAAAATGAAAATGAAAAGAAAATGGAAAAAAACTAAAGATAAATACTAAGTCACATCTATATAGTTATATACAAAGTAAAACTTATGAAAAGCACTATTCAAAAGAAAAAGCACTAGAGTTAAAGTATGAAATGGGCTATCATGTCTCTCCTTAGATTCCAATAGTTGTTAAACCTTTTACATTTATGTAAAATGTGTTGTCTTGTTTCAATGGTGTGGTTACCATATAAGCACATGAATTCTTCTTTAGAGAAGAACCTTAGTCAATATTCTCCTATTGGAGCATGATTTGTGATAGCTCTTGATAAATGAGTGTATAACAAATTTAAATGACCAAATTGTTACAGCCAAGGTCCTCCTTTAGTATTTGAAGGTTCGAGAGAATTTAGATTGTTATTGAGTAAGTCAAGGAAATTTTTTCCTTTAGAGTCTGATACTTGGAAGAGCATTTTCTATTGTGAAAGTATTGTATTGTATTCTGTTTTCCTATAGAAATCCCAAAATGATTTGCATGGGAATAACGGTGTAAAGACCATACTTTTGATGTCTTTGTTGACTAAATAATGTAATGGCCACTTTTGTTTACTGGGACAATCCCAAAATTCAATATAGTTACAAGAATCCCTTAAAAAGAATTTCCTAAGTTCCTGAGAAATAGCAGCTGAATAGGTTTGATAAGGATAAACAGAAGAGTCAAATATCTTCTTGGTGGTATGAAGAGAGTCAGTAATAACCACTATATGATTGACATCTTGATTGGTGACTACTTGATTTATCCCACAACATATAGCAAAAAGTTTAGCTTCAATTGTGGTGATGTTGATAGCTCTGTGCAATGTTTTGACGATAGGTTTATTGTAGGAATGAATATGCAATATTGAAGTGATGACATGATTCTTGATACTAGTATCTGACACAACAATTGTTAATAAAGAATTAGATAATGCCCTGAATGCAATTTCATCCAATTTTTCAATGTGTTTTTTCAAATTGGGAGAGCAAAAATGAAAAGAGAAATAATCTGAAAATAAATCTATAAGTCTATTTCCAGGTTCAAATTCCTTGTTAAAGAAAGAAAAGGATGGAAAAACTTCATTACACTTATTGTCCACATTGATAAGTAGAGATTTCAATTGAATTCTTTGCTTGGCTGTGAAATAGTCTATAAAAGAGATGTGACAACTTCTCTCTTGCATCTTGTTAGAGCTAAGAATATTGCTGATGATATGGTTAGATGGGAGAGATGATTCACGTAAAAGAAATTGACTGTAAAGTTTTCTGAGATGAAGATATATAAGAACTAAACCTGATATGGCCTTAATTCTTGGTATAAGAGATGTGCAGAATGCTTCTGAAATCTATAAAGCTGCTCTTCATTGTATCTTTGATAACATGTTGAGGTAATAATGAGTCAGGACTTTGTTGTAGTACCAAAGTGGAAAACTATATAGTGTGATAGGTAAAGTGCAACTTCTGTAGAGTTTTCTCTTTTGGAGCAGATTGATGCCTCTCGACAAGTTATCAAGCAACTTCATATATTTGATTGTAGAAATCACCTTGTTTACATAGAAATCTATATGATTTCTGAAATTAAGTTTGCAATTGAAGATGAACCCAAGGTATTTCCATATGTCTTTAGGGAGTAAAACTAGACCTCCAAGAGAGGATAAGTCAAGAGGAGATGGGTTAAATAAACTGTGAGATTTAGAAAAATGGAAAATGTTAGTTTTTCTGTATTCTATAATAAGGCCACATTTTGTAAGTAAAGACAAAATAATGTTGTAGCAACAAAAGAGATTAGCATTAGAGTGCAAGATAGATTTGTTCTAAGAAATAAAAAGACCATCATCCACAAAAGAGATAATGGAAATAGAAATTTTTAGGATTTTTAAATGATTTTCAAAAGAATGAAAAACAGGCGGCAAATAGAGGGCAGAATGTTATGATCTTAGATTCTTAGGATTGTATAAAAGAACAACTCTTGTATTAGAGAAATACAAGAAAACTCAATAAAGAGCTCTTTTACAAAATAATCTACCTTATATACCCCTACAGATGGTCCATGCTAGCTACTGTGTACCCTACCCTAAATAACCATGTGTAAAGCATGAGGCCAATATGTGATGTCCATATTGTATGACATCACTTTGTTCTAGAACCTTCTACTTCCTTTTCTTAAGTTCCATAATCAATATTGTGACCACACCATCAGATGTGACTGATGTGACAGTGTGACCAATCACTTCTAACCCTAACCCCAAGTTCTAAAAATAGAAAAAATGAAAGATAAATCAAAAAGGAAAATAAAATAAGAAACAAAAATAAGGAAAAACCAAGTTCATGATCTTTGATCTTGACACAGAAAGAATAGGAGAAAGAGCCAATCCTTGACTGACTCCAATGTTTACATTGAAAAAAGGAGATATGAAATTGTTCCATAGGTATTTTGTTTTTCTTTCTACTAGATAATTCTTGAAGAATATTGAAATTTTTCGATTAAGTCCTGTTTTGTCCAGGATGAGGGGGAGGAGTTAATGATTCAGGGAGGGGAAAAATTGTGCTATATTGAATGCAAGAGTGCTAGTAGTAAGGTTTTTAGCCCATCCTGAACAAATAATATGAGTTAGTATAACTCCTATATCTATGGTAGATTTTAGTTTTAAATCTCTGAGTTGACTAGGATAAATAAAATTGTTGAATATTATGTGAAATTGGAGATATTCACCAATTATTTTTTTGACAAGTTTCCCAATAGTATTGAGAAGAACAATTAGTTGATATGACTTGGGAGAGTCGAATATAGCCTTGTTAGGCTTGGAAATAACAACTGTTATAGAAGTTTTAAAATAAGTCAGCCAATGTCCCAGCTCTATGCAGGCGTTAGTAATGTTGATGAACTTGCCAATACAATCTTTGTCTCTGATAATTGATTTAATATAGCTCCATATAAGTTTGTCTGGGCCTAGTGCCAATGAATTGTTGCATTTTTTGATTGCATTGATAATTTTGTTCCTGGAAAACAACTTCCACTTGATTGTAGGTTTATCTGGAATTTCATCTAGAAAATGAGTATTGACTTCTCTTTCTTGAGTAGAATTGAAGGATTTGTGAAGAGTGTTTCATAGGTCTTTCAATTCAATGTGCAGTTATTCTTCATATTGAATAGCTTCAATCACAGATAGTTTACGTTTCTTGACCCAATTCATAAGTTTCCATAGGCTGTATTTCTTGTTTGCAATTTCATCTATTTTTTTGTCAAAGAAAGAATACTTGGATTTCTTGACTATACTTTTAAAATCCTTCCAATTTTCTAGACTGTAGGATTGTCAATTTTTGTAGTGTATGTCAACAATCTTTGTTCTTCACCATGCTTTGGAATGTCTTGTTATATTGACCATTTTCAAATATTTGAACCAAATGTCTTCAATATTGGTCGCTAAGTGTTAAACAACCTCTTCTAAAGATTCAGCATCTTGGATTGGTGATATATTTAAGTTCTTGATAAATCAAGTGAGATTCTCAATAAATTATTTTTCTTTATCACTTCCTTTGACCAAAGAGTACTACTTGGTTGGAATGTTTTCATCATCAATGTGAATGTCAACAGTGATTAAAGCATGATCAGATATAAGTCTCCAGTCTGGATAGATATAGTGATGGTTGAATTCTGTAGATAAAGATTGGGTAAAAACTAGGTCTAAGACCAAGTTCAAGTTTTGATTGTTATCTGAAAACCTAGTAGGAAAATTTTCAGTTGGACTAGATAAAGTTAGAGAAAAAGAGTTTGCAATATCAAACAACATGTTACTATAAATGGAATGAAATGGAAAATTGGAATCTCATAGACTATCTCTAATGTTAAAGTCTTCAGTCATAATAATTACATTACTAATGTTGGTCTCAGTATCCTTAAAATATTTTAAGGCCATCTGAGATGAGTCCAAATAAACATTGATTAGAAAAAAAGAAAATCCTTGATTGATAAAAGAAATGCATAAAACATCTCTGTGATTGAAAATGTCATTATGCAAAGAAAAACAGAGATGAGAAACTTGAATGTTAATATAAGTCAGTACTCTTGGGAAATCTGACTTGTTTGTTGGGGATCTGGCAAAAGTAAGCCAGTTGGGATGATGAGGAGCTCCAACCAGTTTTTCCCCTTTACAACTAGTGGAGCTTGGAATTGTATGAATAATTGACCATAGGGGTTCTTGAAGGAAGATAATGTTAAAGGATGACTAGTATTATGATTGATACCTCAAAGATATATCATGGAGAAAGGCAAATGGTATGATAACATGATCAGCTACACTGTAGTAGTCTTAGTTAGTACCTTATGTAGTAGGTGCTATAACCTTGCTTTATCCTTAAGGTCTTCTTATATCATATGCCTCATGTACTGCACATTGTTTCCTTACTTCTACTAGTATATATAGTGTAGATACTATCCTGTATCCTTATGCTTTACCACTTATACAACTTCCCTTAACTTCTCTCAAGTCTTTGCTTAAAGTGCAACCTGAGCTCTAACTTAAGATCATAACAACTGGGCTTCTAGTATAGTGTTGACAATTAGAGAATTTTTGTAGACATTCTGAGAACAAATTTTTAAGTTGTCACAAATCATTGTGAGTTACCATTTCCAATAAAATGAATTGACTTTGTCCTGTTGAGTCCACTTGGTGGTCACCTTGACAATTGGAATATTTGAATATGTGTGGACACAGTTCACCTCACTTTGTTTCCAGATATGGTGGGTTTGTCTTCTCATTGGCTTTGCAATACCAACTGAATTCATGATAATTCTCTGATTTATGCAGTCCATTACATTTGACGCATTTGGATCCTTGGATTCTGCATGAAAATGTGGTGTGTTTCCATTTCCAACAATTTTTACATTGTAAAATCCTGGGGTTCATGTTAGCTTCTCTTATTGTAGCAATATACCTTTCTATATTGAAACATCAATTAACCAAGCTCTTAGCTCTACTCCCGCTTTGAACATCCCAAATGTTGATCCAAATAATTGACATGTCTGACTTTGGCAACACTTTAATAACACATAGTCTGGAATTGAGTGTGATACTGTCAAAGATTTGATTTTGCTTAATAATTTCCTTGACATTACTAGATGTGAGTCGATTCTGAGAGTTGCTGTGAGGGAAATATGAGATGCCTATTATCTTTAGGTAGGACTCGGATTGTGGAAGTCAAGGAACTTCCACTTGTAAAGGATTAATATCGTCAGTATTCTTGACATACTGTTTAATGATTTGCAAGTCTGATTGCAAAGAGATCTTATTAGTGACTACCATTATCCTTAAGAGGTCAGACCAAATGAAGTCCATAAGAACCTCAGGCTTTGCATTCCTAAGAGACCTATTTATGTTAGCAATATGAATAGAGGAATTTTTCATAAATTTCATGTTGTTTTTGCTACTCATAGGAATAATAACATGTTTTCTTGATAGTCCTTTCATTGTCATTTGAATACAAGGTTTTGCCTTTGTGTTTCTCTTAACAATGTTGTTAATTTGCTCAATCTTGTTGGCATCTATAATGTCAAGTTCACAAATGGTAGACTTAGTTTCTCTTTATTTCATTTTCTATTTTTATTTTATTTTTATTTTATTTTCTTATTTTTTTATTTTTAGAACATAGGATTAGAGTTAGGTCACAAGACACAGAGAACTATTACAAACTCAAAACCTTAGAGTTAGTTAAGAGAGTAAACCATATATTGGATTAATACAAGAAAACTCAATAGAGAGCTCTATACAGGATTGTCTACCTTATATACAAGTACCTAATAGTCTGTGCGAGCTATTTCTAACCTACCCTAAATGATCATGTGTACGCCTTAAGGTCAACATGTGTATTACATATTATATGATATCATCCTTCCAGAACTTTTTATATCCTTCTCTGTATCATGTGACTTATGACCTGTGTCATCTGATGTGACTTGCTGTGTGACAGCATGATCTTGTCACTCTAACCCTAACTCTAGTTCTAAAAATAGAATAAAAGAAAATAAATCAAAAAAAATAAATGAGAAAAGAAAATTAAAAAAATGTTAAGTCTACTTTCTTTATTCTTGACAAGAACAAAGTACAAGGATCTAGAACAGATGACATCATACAACATGGACACAACATTTTGGCCTTATGTTCTACACATGGTTATTTAGGGTAGAATACATAGTAGTGAGCACAAACCATTGGTAGTAGTATAAAAGGTAAACTAGTTTATAAAGAGATCTCTATCTAGTTCTCTTGTGTTACTACGTTTTTCCCTGAGAGATAAGAAGACCATCATCCACAAATGAAAGAATACAAGTATCTAGGTTGAGAGCTTGGGCTCTATGTTCAAAAATATGAATAAGAGGAGCAATATAAAGTGCAGAGAGAATAGGAGACAATACAGAACCTTGTTCTATTGTCCAACTCTAAGGGCCTTAGTTCATAACATTAGAACTCGATTCCCAATCTAGAAACCGCTTAACACTAGCTCTTTCAAATCTTTTACTCTTACTTCTTATTCATCCTCAACCAAAGGGCAATACAGCCCTTTAGTCAAAAAGATACAGCCAGACCCTAGGCTTAAGGGGAGCGCTAGTTAGGCAGAGAAAGCCTAGCCATTTATTTGCATCAAAGCCCACTGGTGCATGGTAGATGTACTATCTTTTGTAGACATGTTCTTTACCTTTTCATTATCAACCTTGTGCTACAGATTCCGTTGTGATTTGTCTACACAGAAGAATAGCAGTTGTTCTTAAAACACTGCTTAGAGTAGAACAGTCTTCTTAGACCAAAATTATATATACTTTTTTAGGGCAGTAGTTGGTAGACAAGATAGTCAGTAGAAGTGTAGGTAGAGTAAGAAGAATACCTGCTATTACATACTGAGATTTCATTGTCTTTGGAGTATGAGTCGGAGAGCAAAACCAGTACCAGTTCTGCACTCCCTTTATACACATCACCATCACTACTAACACCACTATCACTATCATCATTACCCTTCCCAATTGACTCACCCCCTCCCTACCCTATCATGAGTCAACACAATTTACATACAATTATTCACCAGCAACAAGAACAGCTGGCAGCAATGTAGAAGGAATAGGAACAGAAGGTACAGAAAGGACAACAATGGGGTCTAACATGGGACCTCACATGGAGGTGGCCAAACCAGCTATCTTCAACAGAGAAGCAGAAAAAGTAGGAGGATTTATCACGGCATGTAGGCTATTTTTGAGAATGAAGTTGAGAGAAGTAACAGTAGAGAAACAAGTACAGTGGATTCTCTCATATATGTAGGGAGGATCTACAGATGTATGGAAAGAGAATGTGATGGAAGAATTAGAGTCAGAAGAGGTAGAATATGAGTTGGCAGAAGAATTTTTGATAAGTTTGAAGAAGGAATTTGGAGAAGGGGAGTAAGAATCAGCAAAGGTGGCAGAATTAAGAAAGCTGGAGCAAGGAGGAAAAAAAATGGAGGAATTTGTGCAGAAGTTTAAGAGGGTGGCAAGAGGAAGTGGGTATGAGGGGAGACCTTTGGTGGAGGAATTCAAGAGGGGGATGAATGGAGGGATAAGGAGAAAGTTGATGGAGGCAGAAAATCTGCCAGCCTCCATAGAACAATAGTACAAAAGAGTAACAGCCCTGAATAAAAACTAGAAGGAGAGCAGGAGAGAAGAGGAGAGGCTGAGAGGAAAGAAGGAACAGGGAGTAGAGGCTCCTAAACAGGAACAAAGACAAACTATGCCATGACTCCTAGTATGGCAGAAGAGGCAACAGCCCCCTCAGCAGGTAATAACAAGGCCTGCTCCAATGGAAGAAGTAGAGAGGACAAATGCAGTGGTTGTAAGGAGATCGGGACAAGGAGCAAAGGTCTCTCCTAGATAGGACCCTTATGCAATGGAGGTAAATAAGAAGAGGAATTGTTATACCTATGGGGAATTTGGGCATATAGCCCATTATTGTAGGAATCAAGGGAGAGTGATGCAGATGAGGAGAGTATAACATGAAGGAAGGAGGTTGGAGGGCACTATCGAACCAATCAGACATTGAAAAAAGGTGGAGAACTAAGAGGCTCTTGACTAAGTTCTCATAATAAATTCAATGTATTAGCTACAGAAATAAATGCTGATACATCTAAAGCAGAGGGAACTAAGAAAGAGATGAAAGTAAGAAAGATAGGAGAAAAGACTTTACAAGAAGTAACAGTGAAAATTGGGTTGGAAAGAATAAATATGCAGGAAGAGGTAACAGTAGAGGCACTGTTAGATAGTGGAGCAACAGGGTTAGTGATGAGTTCAGAGTTCACAAAAAAGCAGAGATTCAAGTTAAAAAAGTTGGAAAGGCCAATGAATATAAGGAATATACATAGATCATTCAACAAGAAAGGACTTATAGAACATATAGTAGAAGTAAACATTTATTACCAGGGCCATAGGGAGAGGATGGAGATCAATGTTATTAGAGGTCAAAAATGAACAGTAATCTTGGAGATGCCATGGCTAGCACACCACAATCCAGAAATAGATTGGAAGACAAGAGAGGTGAAAATAACTAGATACCCAGAAGAGCATGGTAAGTAGTAGAGGCCAGTATAAGGAAAATCAGGGTGGGAAAAGCAAAAGAAGGAAGAAGCAAAAGAAGAAGCTAGGAGAAAGAGGGAAGAGAAGTATAAGAAGAAGAAGCAGAAAAAGAAGAAGACAATAAAAGTAAAGAAAATGGCAGAAGAATGGGAAATATGAAATGAAGAGAAAGAAGTGGCGAGGTCAGAGGTGGAGGCAAAAAAGCTGGTGCCAGAAAAATTTCATAGATGGATAAAAGTGTTTGGAAAGAAACAATTAGAGAGGATACCAATGAGGAAAGTGTGGGACCACACGATAGATATGAAGGAAGAGTTTGTACCAAGGAAGGGGAAAATGTATCCATTGTCGAAGGAGAAAAGAGAAGAGGTAAGAGAATTCATAAAAGAGCAGCTAAGAAAGAGATACATTCAGCCATTGAAATCACTATAAACTGTGCCAGTATTCTTTGTGGGGAAGAAAGATGGAAAGAAGGGGATGGTGCAAGATTACAAGTATCTGAATGAGTAGACAGTTAAGAACAACTACCCACTCCCACTGATATTGGACATCTTGGAGAATATTGGGACAAAGAAGGTGTTCATGAAGATGGATCTGAGGTAGAGTTATAATAATGTGAGGATTAAGGAAGGAAATAAGTGAAAAGCCATGTTCATGACTCCAGAAGGGTCATTCAAACCTATGGTGATGTTTTTTGGATTGACTAACTCACCAGTGACCTTTCAAGCTATGATGAACAAGTTGCTAAGAGATCTTATCAATACAGGAAAAGTAGCTGCTTTTATTAATGATGTGATAATTGGAACGGAGACAGAGGAGAGACACAATGAAATAGTGGCAGAGATTATTAGGAGGCTGGAAGAAAATGACCTATACATAAAACCAGAAAAATGTAGGTGAAAGGTTAGAGAAGTGGAATTTTTAGGAGTAGTAATAGGACCAGAGAGGATCAAGATGGAAGAAGGAAAGATAAAAGGAGTACTAGAGTGGCTGACACCCAAGTATGTCAAAGATGTGTAAAAATTCTTAGGATTGGCTAATTACTATTGCAGATTCATTGAGGATTTCACATCAATAGCCAGACCGCTACATAATACGGTAAAGAAGGATAAAAGGTGGGAATGGACAGAGAAGTAGGAGAGAGCATTTAGAGAATTAAAGAGAAGGTTTACAGAAGAGCCAGTGCTAGCAGCACCAGATCTAAATAAGAAAATGCAAATAGAGGTAGATGTGTCTGATTATGTGACAGGGGGAGTGTTGTCAATGGAATACAAAGATAAATTATGGAGACCAGTGGCATTCCTTTCCAAATCATTAAATGAAACAGAGAGAAATTATGAAATTCATGATAAAGAAATGTTGGCAATTATTAGGGGGTTGAAAGCCTGGAGATACTTGTTGGAAGGAGCGTAGTTCAAGTTCAAGATCTGGATGGATCATAAGAACTTAGAATACTTCATGAAGGTGTAAAAGCTGAATTGAAAACAAGCCTGATGAGCACTATACTTGCATCCAGAACATGTTGAGGGTTTAAGTCAGAGATATTAGGGTTACTACATTGGCTCATCATGTTGATCTGGGAGTCAGCTGCCTCACTGACTCAAATTGCTTTCTTCTGAAATATCTCATAAGTGTTGTGACAACCACTTATTACAAGGACAAATAACTGCATAGGGCAGTAAATCTCTTAATATTGGATTTAGAGTGGGAAGTTCATAAGAGAACTCAACAAGGAGTCTTTGCTTAATTAGAGTTCTATATATACAAAGTACTTATAGTCCATGCTACTACCTTATATTTGCCTCAAGGCTACCATGTTATATATATGTGCTCTGATATCATCTTCTAGATCTTTTCACTACATTCTAGGTCTTTGACATCACATCATGTGACATGTCATGTGACTACAGTGTCACATACCTCTTCATCGTTCAAAAGAAAAAGAAAGAGAAATCTCTATAAAGTCAGAAAAATAAAATAAAATAAAATAAAAATTGCTAGTGTCTAAAGCATCTCATGACAATAAGGCAAAGCCAGAGAATTGTTGCCCATGTCAATGTCTATGTTCATGGCATTATTGCACTCCATTCTTTTATAGTATATAGTAGACAACTTTGTTGAAAACATTGAAAAATCCCTAGATGTTTGTTCTTTAGTTAAGAGAGTTCTACCTCTCACCTTGTCATAATTGTCAGGAGCAAATTCTGTAAAAATGTCCATTCCTGTATTGTTTGAGTAAAACACAGTTGGTAATTCAAGAGCTATTAATAATTTGTGAGGTTGAATAGCTGAGAATTGCAAAGTTTAGGGCTCCCTTTGTAGAAAACCCTATTGAAACCACAGAAAGTATTCAGTAGAGAGCTATCCCCCACCTACTAATTCCTTTGTACTGTTATATCCAGCAGTCTCCTTGCTAAGAGACCTTCCTATTTGGTTTGCAGTCTAGTCTGTTCAATAGCCAATAGTAGGCTAAGCCTTTAATCAACAATCTTCCTATTATAGGTACATCTAGGACTAGATCTGACTTAATGGCCTAAGCCTGCCAAGTAGGTTAGCATGGAGCTGCACCCATACAATACTCCAGGTAGGTTTTTCCCACATCCTGGTGATTCCAACACTCTAGCTTCAACTTGAGCCTGAACTAGTCATTATTATACCAGCAAACTGACAGTGGATATAGATCTTTTGAGCCAGAGGAGGGGAACTACCCCATTTTGCTATAGCCCAGTTATGGCAGAGATAATCTATAGTTTGAAAGCAAGAGATACATCATTGAAAATGTGTATATTTTTTAAAATGGTCTTAACTACACTAGAATTGATGGATGTATTAGTATTTTCCATCAAGTAGGGAATACTTATTATTTTTAAATAGAATTTGAATTGGAGGAGTCAAAATGTCATTTGAATTCATATTGTTGACATTTTTGATGTAGTTTTCTATGATCTGGAGGTCCAAAGATGATATAACTTTATTTGTGGTTATAATAAGACTATGCTGATTATATCAAACAAAGTCTGCCATAATAACTGACTTGATGTTTTTAAGCACCCTGTTCAAATTAGTGATATGTGAATTTGACAATGAGAGGAATTTCAATTTGTTTTTTCCAGAACTATTAATTATGTTGTGAATATTTTTGATTTTCTTGGCTGATAAATTGGGAAATTTTTCTTTAAGCTTTAAGATTTCATTGACTTTTGGGGCAGATGCTTGAGCATACAATCATCTATCCCTGAGATTAGTATTTTCCTTCAATTTGATACCTTTCTTTTTGAAGAATTTTGATTTCTCCAATATTTCTTTAAAAGGCCTAGGTAGGACAGGAAGAGGAAT
>JAJOHK020001599.1:0-12650 GCA_022457215.2 Leucocoprinus gongylophorus | reverse complement strand
ATCCTTCCATCCAGCATCGAAGCCCAGCTCCCGAAATCTCCACCGCCATGCAATCACCAATAGGTCTTGTTTCCAGCAACCAGGAGGAACTCACTTTTTTCGCCCCTGTCTTCAATCTCAATGAACCCTATGGCTTTCCCGAAATGCCCGGTATGTCTTTTGAAACTGTGATGCTGTGTGAGGGCGATCCAACTGACATAATATGGCTCTTCAGGTCCCGTGTTTGACAATATGTTCTACGGTGTCCCGGTAGGACCCAATGGGATGGGCATGTCATCCATGAATAGGATGTATCCCCAAGAGCAATTGCAACCGCTACCAAACTCGACATTAGCTTTTGAAGGTCTGCCCGATTTTGCGGCATTTCCCAGCGATAGTTTTTCAGAGCAACCTTCCATGCACCTCACACCTTGCCAACAGACAACCAGCATTGACCAAATTCTTATCGAGTTCAATCATGTCCGTCGAATGCTCTTCAGATTTGATGCATACGATGTCGTCTCCAGAGTAACGTACACTGTGAGTCATTGTCTTTTTGTTCCTGAGGTATCTGACAGAAATTGTTGCAGCTGATCAAACAAGATCCGGCCGGTCCTGTGACCAAAGCAGCCAGGGCGTTAGGCCAGCTACACCAGAAAAGAATGCGCGTCTCTCAGGGTTTAGAGTCTGACGCTAAACCTGAACATTCCCTGGCGTTGTACTGGCGCAACGAGGCTCTGATGCAAATCAAAAGCAAGGATGCACAATGCCGACCAACAGAGGCGGAGGCCGATGCCATAGCTGCTTTATACCTTGTCCTATTCTCTCAGCTCGGCGGCTGCTTTGTTGACTGGGACGAACCCTTCACTATCCTCTGTGATTGGCTCACACAAACAGGGCTAACATCAACCGAGGAACCCTGGCTCTTCTTCCAAGGCATGTCTGCCACAGGACGCCTTGCTGTTAAGGGAGCATTGGTAAGTAAGCCGATACTGAAGAGAATTCGCAAATTCTGATAGTCATAAGTGGATTGACATTCTTGCTAGTGTCACGACAGAACGAGGACCAAGGTTCATTGGTTTGTGGAGACGTCTACTCGGAGAGCGAGGGACGTATTGGAATCAGAATATACCGTTCCAATGGGGTCTTCGGATGGATACTCTAGTAGGGTGTCCGGACGAAGCATTGTTAATGATAGCGGAAGTTTCCGTTTTGACCCAGTGGAAAAAAAATGCCCGGCGCGAAGGGATCTTGAGCTGTCGGGAATTGATTCGAAGGGGAGATGTTATCGAACAGCACCTGAGTCAGAACGTTACGGATACGAGGCTGACCAACGATGTCAATTTGGCGGGTGAGACCGTGGGCGAGCCTGACGTGGCATTTCCAAGCGATGAGATCCGCACTGTAGTTGCTGATCTCTTCAGAGAAGCTGCAGTTCTGTATCTTCACACCGTCCTGAGTGGTCCTTGTCCTGGTGAGTATCTGGTTCAAAGAAGTGATAATCGAAGGCTAAAAATCTTGTTAGGTGTCCCAGAAATCGGAAAGTGCATCCGGAACATAACACAGTCTTTGGGATGCTCACCATCAGAGGCCGAACGAAGTGTAATATTACCAATCACACTTGCTGGATGCATGACCAACGATTCAGCTCAACGTGATTTCCTGAGAAGGAGATTCCAAGCACAGAACGAGAACATTGGGAACCTCATGCAGGCAAGAGCGCTTATGGAAATTGTGTGGCAGAGACGCGATGCCAACACGTTACTTGGTGGTGTATCGTTATCTGAGGCTGTACAGGAGAAAAACCTACGATTACTTTTAATCTGATTCGGTCACCGATCCTTTCCGTTCCCTCGTCAACTGTTCCTTTTACACACATTAAATTAATCACTTACTATCCGTAGTATATACCGGCCATTGTATCACATACCTAGCATAATCATCAGAGTACTGTATTTTAGGGTCAGAATTGAAATTATCTGTAGTTGAACCAACTGATGGGATCATGTTTATAGCTGTTAGCGGTATGCTAAATGAACACTCAAAAGTTTCCTTCAAGTTCTTGCCAGTGCAGCGAGATGCACCAACTCAGAAGAGCGCGTCCCGAAGAGCGCATCCAGCAATAAGGAGCTTGCTGTAATCGTACGAACGTATGTATGGAAGAATAGTGGATATTGATATTGTATAAATGGCGTAATGGATGTCGAGACCGGGAAATTCTGGAGTGGTAGGGAGGTTGCGGTTGGACTTAGCTTGGGGGATATATATACAGAAGCAAATTAATAACAGTCGTAGTTCATTGAGGAGCTGAGGGCGGCGAAGGCAGAAGTAAAAAGAACTCTGGGCGCAAGTAGCTCGTCAAGTTTATACTGGTTGCGCCGGGAAATGTTTTGTTACAACTATGCCCGAATGAGGCACACATGATTGCGCACATGATCTTGTTAGACTACTATCAGGCAAGGCCGCCTAATGGAGCAGACGGTTAAGGCAGTGGGCGCACATTTATCAGAAGGTTTTGAGTATCTACAAATGCGCCCAGAGAGCGCTTATCAGCGCTCAGTGCTTCGAAGGTACCTCGAAGGTACCCTTACCATTCACAGAGGTGGTTACATTTAGCATGATTCGATATTCTTTCCAGTCATCTGTCACTCTGACTTGCAGGCATCTTTCGAACTAGAGGTCCTACTTTCTTGAATCTGCGTTCTGTCTGAAACTCGTTCCTCGTAAGGATTCAACTCAGGAAATCAGGCCTGTGCAACATATTCCAGTGCATAACATTCCCACACCTCGATGTCTAACATGACAGATTCCATACCTCACTGACAGACACTCTTGAACACTGTATTGCATTCGCGAGCGTCTTTTCGGCGTACCTGGTTCAATACTCCCGTTATCATGATTTTCAATGACGAAGACGTTTTTTCGAAAAACATTTACCAAAGTTTGCCTACCTCCATCAGATCGTTATTGATTAGGTCGTCAAAGGAAGGATACTTGAGCAAGCTGCTCGAAATCGTCAATATATATTCAGATGAGTATTGTAGTCCTATAGCGAAGCGACTCGTCGTCTATCACTCCTGTGCAACTGACATTCCGTTGAACATGATTATTAACGACATCTCCAGAGAATGTCTGTCGCCTAAGCGATAGGTAGCCGATGAGAACTCATCCACGACTAGATAGGACAGAAAGGAGCTAACTTCTTGATCAACAATAGTACCGTGGGTTTGTCTCACACACACTACTCGTCTTCCGATATCGGTCCCCAGCAATTGACACTTGCATCCTAGCCGCGGTAGCGCAAGAGGCTGCAAGAACAATTGCGACTCTCAAGGAATTTGTTCTGCGGTAATTCTTCTGATGAAGTTTTGGTCGGTTAAAGTGATGTGTGAAATCTCCGTTGTCAAAATTTCCACGGAATCTCTTATAACAGGACTTAATTATATGATGAGAAATCAGAATCTTACAAAAGTTAGGATCGACATGTGATATATCTGAAACTACTCATGGATGCCACAACTTTGGAATCTCACGGAAGAGCATGATATATATGGATCGAATTGTGCTTTTTGTAGATTATGCGAAAATCAGTCAGAAGACATACAGATGGCAACAAAACTCGATTCTCCTCCACTATTCCACAGCCTTCTTCCTCGGCTATTATATACACCTTGCATAATTTGGCCATCAGTTGAAGTGTCTACGTTGTATTTATTGTTTAGAGCAGGGGCATCAAATAGAATGTCTCTGAAACTCGACAAGAATTTATATGTTACAGGACTTACTGTAACGAAGTCCCTAACCCCAGTGATAAAATCAGACCACAGGTGACAAATAAGGGGTCCTAGCAACCTTAGGAGCCACTCTGATAATCCAGAAGTCACCCTGTGAGCTGTAGACAATTGTAAATGACTAGAAGTCAAAAATGGATCCACAGAGAGTTGGATCAAGTCCACACTAACTATGATAGAACCGAGAAGACCACTTCTAACACACTTCCTTGATCCGATATAATATGAAACTGAACCTAAGTGAACCTAAGTGTTAAACCAAGGTTGGGAACTGCAAGCTCAATCCTTTGTCATATACTAACCCAGCAATATCTACCATCCATCCCAGATAACAACTAATGCACATCTGATCCAAGTGTCCTCTTCTGGTATAGATCACTTCTGTATTCCAATCACTGTGGACAAGCCCTCTCCATTCCATAACAAATTCCATGGACTTCCTGACAATGACCTTTTCAGTGACTGACAAGTTCAGGGTATAACTCAGTTCTTTTATTCTTAGAAATCATAAGGCCAATAGATATGCTGTATAATCTCCAGTCTGATAATCAACTTGAAAATTAAGTGCCACACTTGTCTCCTTCCTAAGATCTAAAACCTCCTCCTCTCTCACCTCCTCAAATCATGACTATGCAATGGACAAGTTAGGTGCAACACACAAGTTGAAGCTAAGGTTGTCATCCATGTTGCACCCTCATCCTGGATCACTCAGCCCACTTCTGGATAAGTGTCCCATCCATTCCTTGTCTTCTATGTGACATTCACAGATTCATCTAATGAGTGTGAATCACTATCTAGCATCACTTGAGGTTATACAGCTTTAATGAATAAATAAGCTATACTTTGATATGATGGAACATATACTTGAGTGATAACTGAGTCTTGTACTGTGTTTCTAAACCAGTAGTAAGGTAATCCTTGGTTGATAAATCACATAGTACTCTGAGGCCTCTTGAAGAATATTCTGTTCTGTTATAAAAATAACTGGAACAAAAGTATAAAGTATGCTTCAAACTTCACTTTAGGAGAAACCTAGATTTTATTGTCTAAGAAATATATATTGCACTGCTCATTTCTAGAAGAAACCTATGAAAAACAAAATGAGGTCTCCTGAAGAAAATGGCTACTCTAAGTACTCTGAAGTCTATTCCAATCTAGTAAAATAGTACAGATATAACTAGGAAATAATTGTATCAGCATGGCTGGGAATAGCTTAGAAATAATAAAAATATTTAGAATACTTATCCAGAAGAGGTGAAAGCTTATATGATGACAATGGAGAGTACTAGAAGTGAAGACAAAGAGGAGATAATAAGTATATGACTACAAGTAAGAAACAGAATTTGACTATAGAGCTTGACTATAAAGCTTGACCATGTTTAGCCATAGAGTTTGATAATGAAGAATAATGTTTGCTAGGCTTCAAAGAGCATTAAGGATATGAAAGAGTTAATTCTCTTACAAAGGCTTGAGTAAAAAAGAAAAGAAGAGAAAATAATCAATTGGCAAAGTACAAAGATATAGGATTATATTTACAACTATATATACCTATTGACAATGAGAAATAAAGAAAGAAGCTATAAGAGAATCTGACTTTTTATTGCATTTAGCCATGCAAAGTCTCTCAACTCTGAGCTCTGTAGACTTTATAATAGGCTTCTTTGCTCTCTAGAATTACTAAGCTCTGCTATAAGGCTTGTGGAATTTGCTACTATTAACTCCAAATTCTATGCTCATATACTATCTTTCTAGAAGATTACTTACATTGTTACTTGCCATTCTTCTATTGCTATCAAATACACTCTGCCTTTTTAAGTAATGTTCTAGATACTTCTATCTAACCATCTGTACACCATTATTCTTGTATTAGCTCAGTGTTGTTCTACCAGATTATAATAGAACATAGGATATTTGAGATAGTAGCTACCTTTGAGAAATCTTATTCTATTCTCTTAGATTTTCTTGAAGATGAGTTGTATTTGATGTATTAGACTCTATAATACATACTTAGGTTTTCTGAAGTTATAAACCTCATATATCTCTGTAAACTTGATTCAGTTACTCTAACAGTAAAACAGAATCTTTTTCTTAGTATCTCAAAATATTATTAGTCTGGTAGTCTTGGATTATTCATTCTTATGCCTGAACCTCTCTCCCTCTTTCTTTCTTTTTGAGCAATTGTCAAATATAGTTCATACTTGAGGGTAAAAGTCTATGAAGTTGTGGATTTTGTACTAAGTACAGAAACTTATATGAGAAGTGATAGGTTATATACTTTGTAAATGACCTTGGCTTCAGCTTATGTATTGTATTATCTGCTTGTTATGGAGTTACAACTTCAGAGAGTAAATCAAAGTTTAAGAGTGTGAGTTCTAACAAAACAAGTGTGTTACTGTAATACTGGAGTTGAGTATTAACAATATTTGATATTTAATTATCTAACTAAAGATTACAATATATCCATAGTTCTTAAATATGGAGTATTAGAAAAGGAGAACTTAGATATTTTATAATACAGCCCCAAACAGATGTTTTAGTAATAAGACACTGACAGTAGTTTAGAAAAGAAAAACTTTACTATGGAAGACTGAGTCTGAAAAGGAGTAAAAATTGGTATGGAAGACCAAGTACTTACAAGATTGGAATAAGGGAATAGTACTGTTGTCAAAGATGAGTTATGTATAGAAAAACAATACTATTATAAAAAATAGGTTATTTATGGGGTTAGACTTAGTATATGACAACAATGTCTACACTGAGTAATTACTTTATAAACTCTGTCAATTCTGATAAAGTCTTGGGTCTTTTCTAATACTATCTAGGAGAAGTAGCTAAGTGCCAGTATATCATACCAATAATATTTTAGCTAGTCATATGAACCAACTTTAAGACTTGCAAACTCTGATATCTAATTCTGTCTATATTTATAAATATACTCCCTCTTCTAAAATTGAGATATTTTTAGGGAATATTAGCAATAGATAAGCTTATATTTACTCTATGAGAGCTTAGTTGTACTCCTAGAATGGTCATTATCTAGATTAGCTCCTGATGGACTAGTAACTGCTCTTAATTACCCTAATCTCTATTATCTAATCTGCTATAGTAGTATTATAGTTATTGTAGTTGTAAATATTGATCAGTTAAGTGCACAGACCATATAATTAGACTGTTCTACTATAGTAGTAGTATAACAGTAGAATATCTTACCTAAATATCATCTAAAGTTTCTGAATACTTACAACTTCTCAATATAAAACTAATTCTCTTACAGACTTTCTTTTTTCACTAACACTCCTATATTTAGAAACCTACCTTATTACTTTCAACCCAAAGTTCCATTCTCAATAAACTTTAGTAGAAATCAACAATTAGAATAAGTTTTTCTTAGCTCCTGCTCTTTTTATATTTAGTTATCTACAAACAAGTTTTCCTATAACTAAGATAAGATTCTATGGGCTCTCTCATTCTTTAGAAGTGATCATACTCTAAAGTGGTTAAAAGGTATATTTTGAGAATAGTTCACTACTAATACTTTCTCCATAGTATTATGGCCTGAGTTTAAGTAACTCTTTTCAAAGTGTTTTTAGAAGATTATCTAAATAATGTAAGGAGATTTGCTTTTTTGGCTACAACATCACTGTTAAATCTTATGGAGTTCTAGATTTTTTGCTCAACATTGTTGTCAAAGCTTGTAGCATCTATTATCTTGATCCAAAATCTAATACTACTATCAAAGCTTGTAGTATTTGTTCTTTTAATCTTGTCACTCTCTACTGCTAGCCTCAAAGTTTGACCTTGATTATTGTTCCAACTACCTTCTATCTGTTACTAGTTGTAATCTCTTTTTCTTTCCAAGCTAATATTCTAGATACTTCTATTAGAAACATTTCTTGTTATAAGACGAGTGTGTGGACAGACTTTAGGGTTAGGGTTAGTGGACAGAAATAGGATAGTAGTAATTATTAGTCTACAATGGAGGAAGAGTACATGATCTGGAAGTCATATGACAGAGTCTAGAATGGTCTAGAAGGATCGAGAGGAGTCTAGATCAGAGTTAGGGTTAGAAGTGACGTCAAAGGACATAAGTTCCTCATGGTGTACATATGGTGCATGCATGATGACAGAGATTAAAAAGTATGATGTCAGGGCACATAGACATGGCATGATGGCCTTGAGGTAGAAGCATGGTAGATGAGTAATAAGATATGAGATAGACATATTATTGTAGTACAGACCACATTGTATTTATATAAATAGAGGAGCAATGCAGCAAGGGCTACTTGTCGAGTTCTCTTGTAATCCCCACTACTAGATAGCCTACTGAGAGCTTTACTGAAGTCAGCATATCACAAGTGCTGTTCCGGCAAGTGGTTGCTACAACACTTCTAGTTATCTTATCATTATCATTTCTCATCAAGTGTGCTGATTCAAAAGATTAGAATATTTACCATAGTTATATAAGATGTCTGTTATTTCTAGAAACCTTACTCTATTCTTCTGGAAGTAAGCAGTGTGTTTATAGTACTATGAAACTTAGATTCTTCTAAAGGTTGTAAAACTCTACAAAACCTTATAAATTCTATTAGCTATTTTAAAAAATAAGTTTCAAACCCTAGGTTTAGAGGCTAGCTATATAGACATATATACTGTAGTAGTCAAATTTTGCTATGGACTTCAGATGGTAATTATAAGAAAATACTCTGCTTTGTATATATTCAAGTTAGTAGTACCTGCCAAAGCTCAAGTCAACCTTGTAAACTCTTTATTTCTTAACTCTTGTACTAATACTCTACCATAATACTGTTAGACCCTCTTAATCTCACAGTACTATACTTACTGTCAGAGAACCTATTTGTTACAATTCAAAAACCTTAGGGTTGGTTAGGGAATAAAACCTTGTATTGAGTTAACACAAGAGAACTCAATAGAGAGCTCTTTACAAAGTAGTCTATCTTATATACTTATTTAGATGGTCCATGCTAACTATTGTACACTCTACCCTAAATGACCATGTGTTAGGCATGAGGCCAACATGTGGTGTACATATTATATGATGTTACCTTTTCTAGGACCTTCTATTCCTTTCTTTATATCTTATAATCTGTGACTATCAACCCTAACCCTAAGTTCTATAAATAGAAAATATAAAATTAAATTGAAAAGAAAATGAAAATAAGAAGAGAAAATAATAAAAAACTAAGTCTACTTCTTGTGATCTTGATATTTCTAGAGATAAGTACTCTTATACTTTATCTAGTAAATATATCTCTTAAGACTTTTTAGAGTCATAATCTCTACTATATCACCATAGTTTTTATCTAGTTATCCTAACACTCACTCTCTTATAGCTATTAACCTATCTCTTTTAGCCACTAACCAATAAGCCCTTACTATTTAGTAATATTTTATTGAGGATTTTGACTATATAACTCTATTATCCTATAGTTAGGTTACCAAATATTCTATTTAATATCCTGCTTGATTAGAACAAACTCTTTGATATTTAGAGTAGCTACTGTTTCTAGGAATATTTGCCCTGTTCTTTTAATATTTCTCTAGAAGTGAGTCATGTATATAGTACTTTTGAACAATATATTTTAGGATTTCTATCACAAAATGAACTATTCACTTATTTGTAATATCTGAATCTTAGGTATACTCTTAGAGATTTAGAAATGATTCAGAAGTTCAATAATAATGATAATGATAATAAAGATCAATATAGATATCAATGATAATAAGAAATAATTATTGATGAAAATTGATGATAAATGATATTGTCAAGTATGAAGTCTAATTCTTAGATATAGAAGTATTTATACAAAATAGTAATAGTCTACATATAAGCTATTTTTATCACATGATCAAAACTAATACTTAGTAAAGCTATTATCTGTCATAACAGATGTCAGACTAATTTTAAAAAGTAACTAATTATATTATTATATTGATATGCTTGTATCTTTATAAATACTAATTTTTATATAATATATAATATATTACTAGAAACTATTTGATAAGTGCTTTTCAATGTAACTTTGATCACTTGCTTCTTTCCTCTTACCACCATCTTACATGGTAGCGCCTATTGGAAACATAGCAAATAAATTCTCTTTTTCTTCTTTTAGCTCTTCAACAACGTCTAATCAACAAAGTTCAACTTTACCAACTGTGTTCCCGTCAAATGACACAGAGATGGACAAATCCACAGGATTAGAACCTGCTAACAACAACGAGGTAAGAGGACATATACTCACCACCTCTTCGAATCTCTCCAGAGAGTCTTCAATAGCTTCCTCTGGACAGTCTACACCTTATTGCAACAGAATGAACGATAGGATGGATTGCAACTCCATTAGTAGAGACATGGCTCCTGAATGTTATAAGACAAGAGTGTGGACAGACTTTAGGTAGGGTTAGGGTTAGGACAGTAGTAATTATTAGTCTACAACGGATAAAGGGTTAGGAGATAGGCACGTGACCTGGAAGTCATGTGATAGAGTCTAGAGCGGTCTGGAAGAACTTAGGGTCTAGAAGGATCGGGAAGAGTCTAGAGATAGAGTTAAGGTTAGGAGATGACGTCAAGAGACATGGGTTCCTCATGGTGTACACATGGTGTGTACATGTACAGCGGAGATTAAAGGTATGACGTCAAGGCACATGTAGGAAGTATGGTGGCCTCATGGAAAACACATGTGGATGAGTAATAGGACATGAGGTAGAAGCATGGTGGATGGACATGAGGTAGACACATTGTTGTAGCACAGACCACTTTGTATTTATATAAATAGAGGAGTAATGCAGCAAGGGCTCCTTGTCGAGTTCTCTTATAATTCCCCACTCTTTACTTGATAGCCCTACTGAGAGCTTTGCTTGTTGTGAGATCATTTGTCCTTGAGTGACGAGTGGTTGCTACAACACTGAACTTTTTTATGAGAATGAACAGGATAAAGCTTTATGGACTAGCAAGGTGGCTGACCCCCAGAACACCATGAGGACTTCGACTGGCAACAATGAGGCAAATTAATCACATGTAAACCATGAGGAAAGTGTATTTAATGTACAACTGCCTTATGACTCACACGCTCCTACGGAACCTGACTTTTGGAGTGGATCGTTTCATTCTATCTCTTTACACAGATCAATGGAACACTTTGCATCAGATTCTAAGAGCATCAAAGACTCTTTGAACTTCATGTCTAAGTATATCGCTGTCAAACAGGTCAACGGTAAAGATGTTAATGATTTCACAGACTTTGATGGTATGGGAGATGCAATTTGGAACTTCATATTATTGGTATACGAGGCCAAATGGGACATTCTTAACATGGACAACAAAACTAACACCCTTAGAACAAAAATTTTGTCTAAATTTACTATAAGGACTAAGCCCAACAACAACAACAGGAAGGAATCAGCAAAAATGGTCCCCATGTCTATCAAGAAATCTCCTCCTGTTCTCAATCCCCCTTTACCAGCGAAATTTAAAAGTGAGGTTAACACTATCTCAAAATATTTCAAAGGTAAAAAACCAACGTCTAACCAATCAAAGCCATCAAAGTCATATGCGCAAGCTTCGAAACCAACGGCAAGTACTTCAGATGTACTCAAAATCAAGGAATCTTTCCCGGCTTTAACTGCAAAGCAAATCGACAGGGTAAACAACATTGTCAAAGGCAACCCAACCCCCAAACTGCGTATTCAAATGACTACTAAGGAACCATCCAGGAAATAGGTGATTGTTCCCATGAGTACAGACAACAATACTACTTTCACTAAGAATTCTGCATTACATATGGCTAACATCAACAGGCTGCTTAAAAACGCTAAATTAGACATTGCAGCTGACTTCATTAGATCCAACCCCAATGGCCCAGTTATTGTAACTAACAAGATCACTAACCAATCTGATCTACAGATAATAAGTCAATACATCAGAAGATCAGAAGATATCAACAAACTTCAAGTCAAGGAACCCCGCCTCCCTCAATCTAAATCATATCTCAAAATCATAAAAATCCCATTTTTCCCAAATGGTAGATCTCAAGACTGACTCAATGCTAGTGATGTTGAAACTATCTTAAAGCAGAACCATATCTTCGACGACGTCAAACTTGCTGCGAGACCTAGGGTTATTAAAGTATCCCCAAAATCTGACATGTCCATAGTTTGGATTGACATCTGGGATTACCAGAGTGGCAGCAAAGCTAAGTGCCTTATTAATAGGTACTTTAACATTGGCAGATATACTGCTACCATAAGAGGAGCAAATATGAACCTGGGAGTCCCCCAATGCAAAAATTGCTGGAAGTGGGGACACACAACTTTCTCTTGTAGAATCCAGGGGGCGAAATGCATCAAGTGCAACAGACCACACAAATTGGAAAACCACTGAGAATTTGGGTGGTGCTGCAAAGCGAATGAAAAGATGAACCTACCTTGTCTTGAAACCAAAAAAGGTGATCCTTGCCTGCACACATTCAAATGTTCCAATTGCAGAGGCGACCACCAAGCTGACTCCATCCAGTGCCCATTCTGGAAACACAGGTTCAACAGAGAGTGGCAACAAAAGAAATACGTCGAGATCCATGAAAACAGGGTCAATTCGATTTGATCCTTGGTGTCAAGATCGTCGAAGGTGGACTTTGTTCATTTCTATTTTCTCTCTTTTATTTTTATTTTTATTTTTTTATTATTCTCTATTTCTATTTTTAGAACAACTCAGGTTAAGGGTTATCAGTCACGCTGTTACATCAGTCACAACTTGATGGCGTAGTCACAAGACTGATCACGGGACTTAGGAGAATGAAGTAGAAGGAACTAGAACAAAGTGACGTCATACAACATGGACACCACATGTTGGCCTCATGTATTACT
>JAJOHK020001598.1:0-12654 GCA_022457215.2 Leucocoprinus gongylophorus | reverse complement strand
TCTGAAGGAGAAAGCATTTGGATTAAATTCTAGGAAAGAGATAAACTGACTTATTGTATCTCTCATCAGATTCCAGTATTTTTTGAATCATCTACACTCATAAAGGATGTGATGTTTTGATTCAATTGGATATAATCTGCACAGACACTTGAATTCTTCCCTTGGGAAAAATTTTAAACAATATTCTCCAATTGGGACATGATTGGTGATGGCTTGAGTAGCTCAAGCACACAGCAAATTTGAGAAACCAATATGTTCTAGCCATAGACCTCCTTTTGTGTAAGAGGGCTTGATTTCTGATAGATTGTTATTTAGTAAGTGGAGAAAGTTTCTTCTCTTGAGATCTAATGATTTAAAAGTCATACACCATTCTTTGATGATATTGTCACATTCCTCCTTCTTGTTAAAGTCCCACAACAATTTGCTAGGGTACAAGGGAATAAGGTTGAATTTCTTTGTTTCCTTATCTACCACTGCATGAAGGTGTTATTCATCCCTAGGACAATCCCAAAATTCTATGGTATTATCTGAGTGATTGTTGAAGAATGCATGAAGTTCTTTGGATATTGCAATTGTCTGTTGTTGATGTGGATGCATGAAGGAATCAATGTTTTTTAACTACATGAATAGTGTTTGTGATGACTATGATGCAGGAAACATCTTGTGTTTGAACTGCTTGATTAATCCCACATCTGATGGTGAATGATTCTGCCTCTGTTGGTGTAATGTCAACAACATGATGAAGCATCTTCAAAGGATTATTGAAGGAATGGATATAAGTAATAAAGGTAGCAACATTGTTTTTGATACTTGCATCAGTGATAATGATGACTGATTTTGGATCTGATAATGATTCAAGAATGATTTTGTCAAGTTTTTTGAAATGGGCTGCTTTGATTTTGTTAGAGCTGCAATCATCATTATGAAAAGAAATGTGACTAGAGAAAATGTCAATTAGTCTATAACTGGAATGAAATTCAGAATTCAGAGAATCAAAAGATGAAAGAATTCTATTTAGATGATTGTTGGCATCAATAATAAAACTTTTGATTTTTGTTGTTGCTTGGAAGTTATATTTTTCAGAGTGAGATGATGTGATTGAGAGTTTGGAGCATATCTTCTCTCAAGAAACACATTTACTTGTTGACTTTGAGCTGAATTAAATGTTTGATGGAGTGCATGCCAAAGGTCTTCAATCTTAATACATAGTTATCCATTATATTGAACCACTTCAATGGCCAGTAGTTTTCATTTCCTGACCTAATTCATAAGGTGTTGTGGCAACCACTAGACACAATGTCCAATGATCTCACTAACGAGTAAATCTCAGAGTTGGGATATAATGTGGGAATTTCACAAGAGAACTTGACAAGGAGTCTCTACTTAATTAGAGTCCTATATATACAAAGTCCTCATGGTCTGTGCTACTAATAATTAACCCTGCCCTTATGTCTATGCTTCTTCCTCATATTCGCCTCAAGGTCACCATGTTGTATACATATGCCCTGATGTCATCTTCTAGATCCTTCCATCACCTTCTAGGCCTATGACATCACATCATGTGATATGTCATGTGAATGCAGTGTCACGTGCCTCTTCATTGTCCAAAAGAAAAGAAAAAGAAAATAAAAATTGTTCATGTCCACAGCATTCCATAACATAAGGTCTCATAGTCTACAATTTTTTAATGCAATCTCTTGAATCTTATCATCAAAGAATAAACATTTTGTAGTCTTCATCATTCTTTTAAAGTCCTCCCATTTCTTAACTTTCTTAGATGACCTGTAAGCTGTTAGCTTTTCCTGACAGTTTTTGTTCCACCAATCTTTGGATTATCTCATTATATTGACTAAGCATGGGTGCATTACCCATGTTGATTTTGATATGTTTGCATACTCTTGAACTTTACATTTGAGGGAATTTTTATCAAGAATATTTGTTGTATTGATATTTTTGAATTTCATGATAAAGTTATTCATAAAATTAGATTCATCTTTACTATTTTTAATGATAGTGTGTCTTTTATCCTGAATGAACTCTTCCTCAATTATGATATCAACTGTAAGGAGGATGTAATCTGAGATAAATTGAAGTTCTGGATGAATTTTGTGTTTATTGAGTTCTGTTGAATTTGACTATAAGAAAAATAGATTAATGACCAAATTGGAATTATTTTTGTTGTTGGAATATCAAGTATGAACCTGTTGGATGGAGGAAGATAAAGTGAAATCAAAAGAGTCTGCAATCTCTACTAAACTGTCACTATGAGTAGAATGAAAATAATACAACAGATCTCAGTTACTATCTTCAATATTGAAATTGCCAGCCATAATTAAGATATTGCAAATACTTGCTTCAGTATCCTTGAGATATCTTAAAACTGAATGGTTGTCATCTGAATAAACATTAATTATGAAGAATATTAAGCTGTTATTGAAAAAAGAGAAACAGCAAATATCTTTGAGGTTAAAAATATCTTTTCATAAAGAAAAACACATAGAGATTAAATAAATGTTGATATATAACACAACTCTTGAATAGTCTTGTTCTTTGGAACTTGATCTGGAAAAGGTAATCCAGTTTGGATAGTTAAAGACTCCTACAACTTTGTCTCCTTTTTCATTAAAAAAAATTGGAATGATATGTATAAATGACCAGAGAGGCTTTTGAATGAAGAGAATATTGAATTTATTTGAGTTTCTAATATTAAGTCTGTGAGAGCTCTGTTCTTTTGAACATTTTGTAAGAATATCTTGAGGCTTTTGATAATCATGCTTGAATATTGCTCATAGCTGAGCAAATTAAGTTTTTTCTAGTTTTCCAGATTTCTTGGTATTTCTTTATATGCCATTCCTTATTAAAGTAGTGTTTCTAAAATAGCCAAGTGTTTGAATTGGCCTGATGATCACCTTTACAATTCAAGTATTTAAACCAATAAGAATATGGTTCATGCTGCTTTGTTTCAATTCTAGAGAGATTGATCTTGAAGTTCACCTTGCAATACTAGGCAAAATGATGGTGGTGTTCTAGTTTGTGAGGTCCATTATATTTAATGTACCTAGATTCTTGAGTTTTGCAGGCAAAAGTTATATATCTCTATTTCTAGCAGTTTTTGCATTGAGAAATACTAGAATTCATATAAGCTCCTTGTACCATAGTAATGTAGCTTCTTACATTGAAGCATTGATTAATAAGCATTTTAGCCAAAGATCCACACTGGAAATTCCAGATATCAATCCAGATAATTACTATGTTTGATTTGGGAGAGACTTTAATTATATATAGTTTAGAAACAAAGTGAATGTCATTGAAAATGTAAGTGGATTTAATGATAGTTTTAACCATGCTTGTATTAATGGAAGTATTAGTTCCTTCCAAAAGGTAGGATATACTGAGAATTTTTGGGTATAATTTTGATTGAGGTAGTCAAGCAGATTGAACCTCACTAGCATCAACAGATTGGATGTTCTTGATATAGTTTTCAACAATATTTATGTCTGATATTAATACAACTTTGTTTGTGATAATAATAAGGCCTCAATAATCTTTATAAATGAAATCAATGAATGTATCAGGTTTTATGCCTTTAAGGGTACAGTTAAGATTGGAAACATGATTGCTTGATGAAACCATAAATTTATTAATGTTATTCTCACTCATAGAAATGATGATCTGCTTGTAAAAGGGACTCTTGGTGATCATGTTAATGCATAACTTTGGTTTATCCATGTTGTTGATAGTTTTATAAATGTTTTTAATCTTTTTTGCTGAAAGATTCAGGAAGTTTTCTCTTAACTTGAGGATACCTTTGACATTTCCAGTTGCTTAGGCATATAAACATCCAATTGCTTCTTTAGAGTATTTCTGTTGGGTTTTGTTGTCTTTTTAATGAAATTTTAATTTGTTCAGATTCTCCTTAGAGAGTCTGGGAGGAATGGGATGAGGCAGAAAAAGATTTAAAGAGTTAATGAGCTTAGGCATCAGACTATTTCCTTTCTTTTTGTTATTAATATGAGAAGAAACTTGTTTGATGAATTGTTTCTTCATCTTTATGCAGAATGTTTTGTTGTTTTCTCTAATCTGAAGCATATTCCAACTACTTTTATAAATAGCTGAGATAAGAGAGAATGCAGCTTGTTCAAAGCCTTCAAGACAAGATATATCTTCTTCTCTATCATTTTTTAGTGATCAATTTCTAATAAAGTGTGTGATGTAGTTGATAGACAATTTGATATTGTTGAGATTATTTGTTTTATGTTCATTAGTGCCAAAAATGGAAATATTAGGCATGCATAACTATTCCAGGTATTTAGGTTAGCTAGCTAAGACTCAGAATACAGAATATTTGATGCCTTAAAACTATGAGGCTAATGAAAGTTAGCATTGTTAATAATAGTCTTCCCTACACATATAGGAGATATATCCTCAGTACCCTTTATCTCATCCAGGTTGTTTTATTTTCCCTCTTAAATGAATTTGTATAATAGTTGAAAGTATTCCTGTTTAGTTTGATTAGTCTATAATAGGTCTTCACTTTAGATCTCTATTTTGTCTACATAAGGGACCAAGAAGAGTTCTGAATAAGTAGATGATTTCCTTGATAGGTTTGTATATAACAAGACAGATCCTCCTCTCAGACCATCTATGTTGACATCTTCTGAAGTGTTGTTGCTATTATGAACTAAGGTCCTTAGAGTTGGACAATAGAACAACTCTTGTATTGAGTAACACAAGAGAACTTGATAGAGATCCCTTTACAAACTAGTTTATCTTTTATACTACTACTGATGGTCTGTGCTCCCTGCTGTGCACCCTATCCTAAATAACCATGTGTAGAACATGAGGTTAACATGTGGTATCCATGTTGTATAATGTTATTTATTCTAGAACCTTCTACTTTGTTCTCCCAAGTCTCATGACCAATGTTATGATTGCATCATCAGATTGTGACTGATGTAATAGTGTGACCAATCACTTCCAACCCTAACCCTATCTGTTCTAAAAATAGAAAAATAGGAAAATAAAACAAAAATAAAATGAAAATGAAAAATAAAATAGAGAGAACCTAAGTTCACTGTTTGTGAACTTGACAGTTGCCCTTTATTAAGTGATATATAGCTGATTGTAGATTGAAAAAATTATAATTTGTAATTTCTCTATTAGACACTCCTGTTAGAATTGAAGACAGTAGACTCTAATTATTTTTCTTTTCTTGTTTACTTCTATTTTTTTCCTTTTATTTTCTGAATTTTCTATTTAGAGTCAGAGTTAGTGTAATGTTACATAGTCAAATCACACATCAGTCACAGGCCACAATAGAAAGATGTAGAAGAATAGAGAAGAATGATGTTATATAATATGTACAATACATGTTTGTTATGGGATGCTTTGGACATGAACAATTTTTATTTTCTTTTTCTTTTATTTTCTGACTTTATAGGGATTTTGTTTTCTTTTTCTTTTTCTTTTCTTTTGGACGATGAAGAGGCATGTGACATTGAAGTCACATGACAGGTCACATGATGTGATGTCATAGGCCTAGACCATGGTGGAAGGATCTAGAAGATGACGTCAAGGCACATGGAGTACACATAGTAGCCTTGAATAAGATATGAGGCAGACATAAGGGTGAAGCATGGACATAAGGGCAGGGTTAAATATTAGTAGCATGGACCATGAGGACTTTGTATATATAGGACTCTAATTAAGAAGAGACTCCTTGTCGAGTTCTCTTGTGAAATTCCCACATTATATCCCAACTCTGAGATTTACTCGTTAGTAAGATCATTGGACATTGTGTCTAGTGGTTGCCACAACAATGTTGGTCTTAAAGAGAATATATGGCTGTTTAGAATAGGCTAGAAATAGAGTAGTACAAACTATGGGGTTTTAGTATATAAGGTAGACAATTCTATACTAAGTTCTCTATCAAGTTCTCTTGTGTAACCCTATACAAGATTCTGCTCATTAATTCATTCTAAGATTTTTAAGTTATAACAACTATTATACAAGATAGTAGTAAGAAAGGAAGAAGTGATATTAGATATAGAGTAGTTGACTTGTATTCATCTTTCAAATTTCTAAAAGCAAAAAACTAGTTTCTTTCTATATACATATGCCTAGTTCTACCATTGTACATGCTTGTTACAAACTTAAGTCCTTAGAGTTAGATAAGTGAATAAACCTTGTATTGGGTTAACACAAGAAAACTCAATAGAGGACTCTATACAGGATTGTCTATCTTATATACTAAAACCTTATAGTCTATAGGCCTACCCTAAATGACCATGTGACTGTCATGTCACACCAAACCCCCATCTCTAGTTCTCAGAGTAAAAACTAAAAGAGAGAAAAGAAGAAAAAATAAAATAAAATAAAAAGAGAATTTAAAAGAAACTTGGATCCAAACTCTGTAAGTCTGACAATGCTACTGCTTTTACTACTGGCATACTTCTTGGTAGTGGATACACTATACTTACTGACTATTGTATAAATATGTACACATAGCTATAACTCTAGGAAATGGAAACAGAGAATGAGCAGATTATAGAGAGGACTGGTATATATTGTGAGCTTATTAAGTATAGTTCATGCTTAAAAGAGAAAAATATCTGTGGGAAAAATGCATGAATGAGAATAGATCAAACATGGAAGCATGGGAATATAATGTGTGAAATATAGATGTCAAATGTATACTATACTTCTACATGTTGCATTAGTGTTGTAGATTTACTTCTGAGACATTCAAGATATTCATTTTACATTCATGAATAAAACCTTTTACCAGTTCTAGATTTCTTTTACATCTATACATGCTTATATTTGGATCAAGTTTCTGTGTTTCATCACTTAGTGCCTCATTACCTAAACTCTATATCATCTAAAGATTATTTTTATAACTAAGTAGATACTTATTACTTTTCTTAGTCTGATAATGCAACTTTAATAATCCACTTCTTTTCTTGTTTTCTCTTAATATCTGACTCTTTCTGAAACTACAACTATGCAATAACTATCTTATAGTTTGCTCTAAGCCCTATATTTTATTTTGATTTTCTTTCTTTTTCTTTTATAGATAATAAAAAGGTATATAAATATAGTCACATGATGTGTCATATGATATAATATTACTAGACACATAATCACAATTACATAATATGAAAAGAGAAAGAAAGTTCTGGAATAATGATATTAGTGATGTTATGGCAACTACTAGTCATTTTCAAAATGATCAATAGTGTACTAAGTAGTCTTATAGGGGCAAGAGTCCTATGGGGATCACAAGAAAACTCAAAAACCTAAGTTTATTATCTTGACTATTATACAAACAATACTGACCTTCAGAAAAGATCTAAGAGAACAGAATTGTCAGAAATCTTCTAAGTGAACTTGAACATTTTTTATTTTTTAGTCTTTTATAAGTTCATTTTTCTTATCTTCTTCTTTGGAATTAGCTAAGGTGTGTGACATAATGTCACAAACTGTGATAAAAACATATCAAACATGTCACTATCACTATCACACAGTCATATAACTTGATAGAATATTTTAGAAACTATTAGAAGAACTTAGTCATAGCTTTAAGATAGGTTAGATAGATACAGACCAAGTTCTAAATATATATAAAGTAGACTACTTTGTAGTATTTTCTCTATTGAGTTCTCTTGTGTTACTTAATACACAAGTATATTTTTTGCTTTAATATGTTGTAGCAACCACTAGACACAAAGTCCAATGATAACACAAGTAGTAAAGCTCTCAGTTAAGCAATCAAGTAGGGAAAATCACAAGAGAACTCAACAAGGAGCCTCTGCTAAGTTAGAGTCCTATTTATACTGTTATATATTAGTTCATGCTACTACCTCATGTCTGTCTCACATTTTACTCAAGGCTACCATGTGTACATCATGTGCCCTGATATCATCTTCCAGATCCTTCTACCATGTTCTAGGCCTATGACATCACATCATGTGACATGTCATGTGACTGCAATGTCATGTGCATCTTCATCATCAAAAGGAAAAAAAAATTCAAAAGAAAAGAAATATAAAATCAAGAAAAATAGATAAAAGGAAAAGAAAAATGTTAGTGTCCAAAGCATTCTATAACATAGTACTTAGTGACTAGTCAAAAGGAAAACTTTGTATAGAATTTACACAAGAGAACTTATTAGAGTTCTTAAATACAAGTTGTCTATCTTATATACACTTGGCTACTAGTCTATGTTACACTAACCTAGTCTATTCTAAAGAAATATATAATCCTTCTGGAACCTTCTATAATATTCTATATTTTATGTAGTTGTGTGACTATGACTCGTGACAGATGTGTGACAGTCTGTGACATCACAATACACCCTAATTGTTACAAACTTAAGTCCTTAGAGCTGGACAGAAGAAAGAACCTTGTGTCACAAACTTCATTCAGCTTGTATCTCCACAACCAGTGGACCGATTTTCACAAACTAAGTTGCACTGGAAAGCCCCAAATGAGGGCTATCCGCATATGTGTGGGATGTACAAAAGCAACAACGAATGACTGAGATATCAGGCCATCAGTAGCTGTAAAAACTTCGTCTGCTAATATCTCATGAACGGCTGAACGGATTCACACGATTAAACTTGCGTTGGGAAGTGCTCATCAATCCGTTTTCAACGATATATGATACATCTCAAAGCGACAAGTATTGGTAGAGATACAAGCATATCAATGTAGTGACATAATTAGTTACCTTCTAAAATTAGCCTGACAGATGACAGCTCCCATCAGGTACGAGTTTTGATCATGTGATGGCAACAGCTTGTGCACAGACCATCACTCTTTTGTATATATACTTCTGTGTCTAAGGGCTAGACCTCAGACTTAACAATGTCAATTATTCTTATTGATACTTTCCATCATCTACCATCATCATATCCTTATACTGAACCTCTGAACCACCATTAAGTTCAAATATCACAACCAGTGAGTATCTTATTTGTGATACTTTGTATAAGATTTACACAAGAGAACTCAATAGAGAACTCTGTACAGTGTTTGTCTACCTTATATACTAAAGTGCCTGGTCTGTGCTAAGTATTTCTAGCCTATCCTAAACTACCATGTGTGTGCCTCAAGGCCAACATGTGGTGTACACATTGTATGACATTATCCTTCTCTGCCTTTCTTCTTGTGTTTGGGGTTAAAACCCTAACCCTAAATTCTAAAAAAAAAAAAATGAAAATAAAAGTGAGAAAGAATAATGGAAAGAGACTAAGTCCCCTTTTCTCAATCTTGACACTAATCCTAAGTCCAAAAAATAATGAAAATAAAAATGAAAATGAGAAAGAAAATAAGAATAAATAGAGTTTACTTTCTTCAACTCTAATATAAGTAATAATAGATAAAGTTGGAAGAAGTCAAGACCACTATTTGTAAGTTCTAAGATAATATGGCCAGGTATTACAACAGATATTGTATGTCTAATCTTATCTTCAGCCCTAGTGATAAGATATACTCTACTAAACTCTATAGGCTGTGTCCAGTTGTTCTAATAGTGAGGTTCATTAATCATGTAATTTTAGAAACAGATGAAGAAGAAGAACATGAAAAGATAGTAAAGAAAGTAGTAAAGAAGTTGGAGAAGAAGAACTTATACATAAAACTAGAAAAATACAAGTAGATTGTCAGGGAATTCTTAAAGGTAGTGATTAGACTAGATGGAATTAACATAGAAGAAGAGAAAATGAAAGCAATACTAGATTGGCTGGCTCCTAAGGGAGTTAAGGATATATAGAAGTTCCTAGGACTGGTCAATTACTATCAGTAGTTTATAAAAGACTTTGCCAAGCTTACTATACTAATACATGAATTGGTGAGGAAAGTATAGGCAAAAAGGGGTATTTGAGAAGCTGAAGGGTAGATTCACAAAAAGACCAGTACTAGCTGTACTAAACTTAGACAAAATAAGAATAGAAGTAGATGAATCAGACTATGCAATAGGAGAAGTACTGCCAATAGAATGTGAAGATAAAAAATAAAAGCTAGTAGCTTATCTCTCCAAGTCATTGAAACATAACACAATTATAAAACTCACAACAAAGAGATATTTTGTGGTTATTAGAGGCTTAGGAAATTGAAGATACTTATTAGAGAGCACAGAATTTCAGTTCAAAGTTGGAACAGATTACAAGAACTTGGAATAATTCATGAAAGCACATTAGTTAAACTGTAGACAAGCAAAATAGGCACTATATCTATCTAGATTCAAATTTACCTTGATACATATACTAGACACAAAAATACTAACAAAAGAGAAATAGATGTGTGATTTAGTAGAAGTAGTAGTAGAATGACCAAAATTAGATATAGTAGAGAAAATCAAGAAAATCAAAGAGAAAGATGAAGAAGTAGTTAGAGTAGTAAAAGAGATAAAGACTGGGATTAAAGCATTGAGAGAATATAAGTTGGAGATAAATAGTGAGTTAGTATTAAAAAAAGAAAAGATGTATGTTCTAAGAAACAAGATACTATGACTAGAAGTCATACAGTTATATTGCAATATACCAGTAGCCAAATATAGAAGAAAATGAAAGACAATAAAGTTGGTGATAATGACAGGGGTTAAGCAAAAAGAGATTATGCTAGGGTACAACAAGAATTATACAACACTAGTCTTTAACTATGTGCTAAAGAATTCAGAGGAGACAATATCAGTATTAGAAATTGAGAGAGAAAAGATAGAGACAATAATATGAAAGAAGAATAAAATATATGAAAATCTGTTTACAAATGTCATTCTTTGCTAACACACTCTTAAAAAGTGAACTTTATTGTTAGAGTTTTGAATGATAGACTTGGTTTTTATTTTTATTTATTTTATCTTACTTTTCCATTTTACTTTTATTTTATTTTGAGTTATATTTTCATTATTTTGAAATTAGACAAAGAAGTATGATGCAACATTATGCATAATAGTCACAGTCACAGTCACACTATCATGTGACACAATGAAAGGATATAAAAGATTCTAGAACAATAATATTATACAGCATATTATATATATGCTAATTTTATGATTAACACATATTCTTTAGAATAGGCTTGTTATTGTTACAATTGATGCCTCCTGGAGTTAACATGGACATGGGTAAAGGGTATGACGACAATGATCGGCTGCGCCGGAGTAGTCTCAGTCAGCACCTCATGTGGTAGGCATTGTAACCTAACCTAGTTCTTATTTTCTCCATCTTGTATTCTCATGTACTGTGCCTCATGGACTTGTCGTATTGCTCTCACTTAGTTGTATATATAGCGTAGATACCTTCCTGTATCCTTACGCTTTACCAATTACATCTTCCCTTATCCTTTCTCAAGTCTTTGCCTTAGTTGCAACCTGAGCTCAAGCTTAAGGTTGTTACATTTGGTAAAGTGTCGATGAGCTCACCTTGCAAGAGAGGTGCAGTAGAACAAACCTACGGACGAAATGAGACAGTGTTACCTGTCGGGAAACAAAACACGTGTAGTGCAAACTACGAGAAGCCAAAACGAGTTCAAGAAGAACAAACGATATAGAGGCACTGTCGGAACGACTGGGATCCTTGCAGATCAACAAAGAAGCCTCAATGGAAGAATATAAACAGACAGACACAGAGATGTCAGTAGCACCAGCAACAACAGCTGCAGCAGTCAGCGAGAATGTCTAGGCAGGATTGCCGAAGAACATGGTACCGGACCCAGGGTGGTTCGATGGAGACTGGTCAAAGTTTGAAGACTGGTGGAGAGGAATTAGACTATTCCTCAAGAGCAACAGAGTCAATGGAACAGACAATAGGATCACAGCGATCCTAGCTTGCCTCAGGGGAGATGTAGCGGGAATATACGCATAGAAGAAGCTCGATGAGCTAGATGAAGACAACGACACCCAGGACTGGGACAAATTTGTGAAAGAACTCAAGACAATGTTCAGCGACAAGTCCAAAGCAGCAGATGCAGAATGGAAGATCGAAACATTCAAGCAAGGCAAAAAAAATACAGCAGACTTCATGATAGAGTTCGAAGTATTAGCCATGAAGGCAGACACGGATGAGCTACATGCCATCTTTCTGTTGAAGAAGAATGTATGACATGATATCATCAAGACAATACTGGAATACCCACCTATAGTGATGCCTGAAACACTCAAAGAGTGGAAAGTGGTAATCACATCAGTAGGACAAGGATATGAGTCCACGGAAGGATGACAGGATTACAAAACGGGCACAGGAACGACATATGGAGGAAGGAGACAACTGTTGTGGCAACCACTAGACACAAAGTCCAACGATCACACAAGCAATAAATCTCTTAGGCAGATATCAAGTGGGAAGTTCACAAGAGAACTCGACAAGGAGCCTCTTCTTAATTAGAGTCTTATATACTAAATAAATACATCTGGTCCGTGCTACAACCTCATGTCCGCCTCATTTCTTACTCAAGGCCACCATGTGTACTCCAGGTGCTCTGACGTCATCTTCCAGACCCTTCCATCAAGTTCTAGGCTTATGACGTCACATCATGTGACCTATCATGTGACTTGCTTGTCATGTGCCTCCTTCATCGTCCTAAAAGAAAAAGAAAAAGAAATATAAAACCAAAAGAAAAATAGATAAAAGAAAAATAAAATGTTAGGTTTGA
>JAJOHK020001597.1:0-12667 GCA_022457215.2 Leucocoprinus gongylophorus | reverse complement strand
CACGGACTGCCATTGCACCCAGTGTAAAAAATTGTTGACTAAAAAAAAAAAAAAAAAAAAACATAAGAAATTGTCTTCTAGTTTTTGCTTAGTAGATACTTTTCAGAATTGTTTTTTTTTCAACACTATAGATCAAAAAGTCAATAATGCCAAGTATGTCTATTTCCAAAAACTCAATAAAGTATTTAAAAATTTTCTACAAGATTCTAATACTGTTCTCATCCTATCAGATGCCAGTATTAAAAATGAAGTTGCTATATCTATCACTTATAGTCACAATATTGTAGCTAAGACTATCCATCATGCAGTTAATATTATAACAACAAAAGCTAAATTATTTGCTATTAGATGTGGAATCAATTAAGCCATCTACATTAATAACATCTCACATATCATAATCATTACTAATGCCATCCATTTGGCCAGAAAGATATTTGATTTTTCTTATCAAATTCAATCTATTACTATAATAAAAGATTATAGAAATTTCTTTCAAAGAAATTCTAACAACTCAATTGTTTTTTGGAAGTGCTCTAACAAAGCTAAATGAAAACATCATGTGATCATAGATAAAGAAACAAAATGATTTAATTTCAAACCTTTTCTCCTATATAAATCATCATGAGATCACAGTATGAAAGAAGAAAGCAACAATATTATTTAAAAGTGGCAGATAACCTTTCAGGCATCTGAATTCAAGAGGAATCTATTATGACCTTAGACTTGACTCAGGTTGCAACTTAGACAAAGGCTTGAGTAAGAGTAGAGGAAAGAGTCAATTGGTAAAGAAATACAGGATTGTATCTACATCTATATATATTTATTGACAGCAAAGTTAAAGTATAGTAAATGTATGTTAACGATGTCACAAAACATGAGGGAACAGAAAGGAAACAACACCTATTACATAAGGCACTAACTGAGACAATTGCAGGGCAACCAATCATTATGTTATAAAAATAAAACTATCAATCCTATAGTCCATGCTATAGTCATGTGGTAGATATGAGAAGGTGATTATAACAGAATCACTTTCTCAATTTACTTGACAATGATTATTCACCTATCAAACTCACTTATATGAAAAGTGGACCTTGGCTGAAACTATTAGACTATTTAAACTCTTTGTGTGTGAGAGTAACAAGAGCTATCACTAATTACATACCAATAGATAAACATCAACTAAGGTTTTTCTCTAAAGAGAACTTCAGTTGTCTGTGTGGATCTTATCCAATTGAAATGAGAGGCTATATCCTTTATGAATGTAGAAAATTCAACAGCTATTGGAATCTGAATAGAAATTCATTAAGTCACTTCATTGCTTTTCTAGAGTTTAATCCTAGAACTTTTTGGTTTCATGAAGAGATCACTTGATAATGATTTGACTATTATCAATATATTGTAAAGAAAATAAAAAGAGAGAAAAAGTAATAAAAAGATAAACTACAATTTCTTTTCTATAAATAGCTATATTATAGTTACCATAGACTTCTATTATTATTTTTAAAAATCAACAATTTATTATATGAAGTACAATAGCAGACCATAGTAGCTACAATGTAGCTATATTATATAGGACTAAAACAAAGGAGAAAGGAAAAGAAATAAAAAAGAAAAAAAGAGAAAGAAAAGTAAAAATTGTAATCATAACAATATTACATTCTCATTTGGGTTATATTCTAAGAAAGGTATGAATTGAGAAATTGTTTCTCTTCTCAGATTCCAGCTCTTATTGAATCTTCTACAGTCATAAAAGATGTGACATCTTGTTTTGATGGAATATGATTTACATAAACAACTAAAGTCTTTTCTTGGGAAAAAGTGAAGTCAATATTTTTCTATTGGAGTATAATTTGTGATTGCTCAAGTAGCTTGAACACATAATGAGTTGGAGAATACAAAGTTCTCAATCCACTACCCTCCTTTTGTATAAGAAGATTTAATATCTAAACAATTATTATTGAGTAATTTTAGAAAACTTCTTCTCTTCAAATTCAATAACTTGAAGTCCTTGTGCTATTTATTAATGATATCATCACATTCTTTCTCCTTGCTAAAATCCTATAACATCTTGTTAGGATATAATAGAATAAGATCAAATTTCTTTGTTTCTTTATCTACTTGAGTATGTAAATGCTAGTTCTTGTCACTTGGGCAATCTCTAAAAATTTGACTGAGTTATTTGAATGTTCTATAAAAAACCTTCTGAGATCTTTGGAAATTGCTATCAATTGGATTTGATATGGATATATTGCTGAATCAAAAAATTTTTGTGCCACATGTAATGTATTCATAATGATAATAATACAAGAAATACCAGATATTCATGTGGCCTGATTAATCCCACATCTGATAGCAAATAGTTCTGCTTCCATTATAGTAACATTGATAGCATGATGAAGTATCTTTATTAAAGAATTGTTGAAAGAATAGGTATAAGTGATAAACATAACAATATTATTCTTAATACTTGCATTAGAGATAATCACAACTATAAATAGTTTGGAAGATGTGATGAACATAATATTGTCAAGGCAACTATAATAGTGTGATTTACTCTCTTCTGAGCTATAATTAGCTTTATAAAAAGAAAAACAATCAGAAAATAAATTGACTAATCTATTCCCTAGATCTATTAAGACAGTCAAAAGATGGAAAATTTTCATTAAGATAATTGTTAATATCAATAGTAGAACTCTTAATTGCTGTTTGTTGTTTTGCTGTTATGCTTTCTAAAGAAAAGCAATATTGAGATGATAAAGGAGCAAATATTTTCTCCAATAATTCCTTTAAACTGTGATTGCAAGAAAAAGTAGCAATATATAGTTGGTTTCTGCCACTCAACTTTTAAAGATGATAAATAATAGGAATGAGCCCAGCAATGGCTTCAATTTTCATGGAAGATGACATACAAAAAGCCTCTAAAATCCATATCTTAGCTCTTTATTGCATTTTGTTAAGTTTGTTAAGCAGATACAAAAGTGACACTTTGTTATAGAGCTATAGAGGAAATTCATAGAGTGTAATAGGAAGAATATATGTTTTATATAAAAGACATTTCTGATAAGGCATGAGTCTACAAGTAGAATTGCCTAGCATTTTCATACTCTTGACTATAGATAGGGCTTTATTGGAATAGAAGTCAATATGTTGGCAAAAAGTGAGTTTTCTATCAAATATAAAGTCTAAATATTACCATATTATTATCAGAGTAGGCATAAGACCTCCAATAGTCAAGAGATCTAGAAAAAGAGAATTGAAAACACTATGAGATCTAGAAAAGTAAAAAACCTCAGTCTTCTTATGTTCAATAATGTTGTAGCAACCACTCATCACTCAAGGACAAATGATCTCACAACAAGCAAAGCTCTTAGTAGGGCTATCAAGTAACGAATGGGGGAATTACAAGAGAACTCGACAAGGAGCCCTCGCTGCATTGCTCCTCTATATATACTACTACATCGTGGTCCATGCTATAACAATGTGTTTACCTCATGTCCATCCACCATGCGTCTACCTTAAGGCCACCATGCTTCCCACATGTGCCCTGATGTCATATCTTTAATCTCTGCTATACATGTGTATACCATGTGTACACCATGAGGAACCCATGTCTCTTGACGTCATCTTCTAACCCTAACTCCATCTCTAGATTCTTCCCGATCTTTCTAGACCCTAAGTCCTTCCAGGCTGTTCTAGACTCTATCACATGACTTCCAGGTCATGTGCTCTCCTATCCCTTTGTCCATTGTAAACTAATAGAATACTACTACAATATCTTTACTCTGTCCTAATTCTAACCCTACCTAAAGTCTGTCCACACTCTTGTCTTATAACAAATAACTAACTCAAATTGGTTAAGAAGAGAAGAAACAATATTATAACTGTAAAAGAGAAATAAATTAGTTTTTTCCAAAAATTATTCTTGAGAAATAAGAAGTTCATTGTCTACAAAAAATAAGAAGAAAACTGGAATTTTTAGATTTTTACAAAAATATAAAAAAGTGGAGAAAGATAGAGTACCAAAAGAACAAGCAATAAAGCAAAGTCTTGTCCAACATGAATATCAACATCAAAAAATGAAGAGAAAAAATTGTTTCACATATACTGTGTTTTCCTACTAATTAAATAATTGGAAAAGAAATTTGAAACTTTAGGGTGAAATCCCACTTTGTTGTCATATGTAAGTCCACCCATCTGGAAATTACATCCCCGTAATAATATCATCTCCAAATCATACAAGCCTACCTTCTACAGTAGCCACCTTTCTTGCAACATGTCTTATAGCAGTACTACAACCCTCCAGGTATTCTGTCTTCCATGATGGAGTTACTCCTGTCAGTGTCTCAACACTGAAACCTCTGCTCGGGATAATAGGAGTTTTACTGTAACAACCTTAAGCTTGAGCTCAGGTTGCAACTAAGACAAAGACTTGAGAAAAAGTAAGGGAGATTGTATAAGTGGTAAAGTGTAAGGATATAGAATTGTATCTACGCTATATATACTACTAGTCCAAAGAACCATGAGGTGTACATGGGATGTAATATATGAGGATATTGTGAGGAGACAATGAGAATCAGACTAGGTTGTGGCACCTACTATATAAGGCACTGACTAAGACTACTTTGGCACAGCCGATCATTGCTGTCATACCCTTTGCCCATGTCCATGTTGTCCCCAGGATGCATCGATCATAACATTTACCACTAAAACCCCAAGCATCTTCTATACTATCTGTTTGTATATAAGACTAGTAGTTACACTGTAATTTGCTAGTCTAATAATTGACAAAGATAACTCTTATTGAACTTAATCTCTAGTGTTCAATGGCAATACACCAATTAGCACTCATTCCCATCTTGGACTTCTTTCTATCATTTGAAGTTATGACCATGCAGCAAACAGATAGTGCAGCATATAAGCTGAAGCCAAGGTTGTTCCACAAGTCTGCTCATCTCTGAGTCCATTCTGTAGACTTCCACCCTAGTGTGAACTGCATCTGATAGTATTATTAGACTACCAAGTCTGCTGTTGCTTTTGAGCAATTCTGTCTGCTAAACCTTCTGTCGCAGTTCTGTCTGCAATTCAACTTTGTATTTCACACTTCAAAGTCCAAATGGCTTTCTTTCACCATAACTCTTCAACTCTGGTTCCACTGCTTGGGACACCCTTCAATACAATCTCATGTTTCAGTGACCAAATGGTTTATCTACCAAATGCTCCATGACACTCAAGAAGGATTCATCAAAGGGACTGATCATCTCCAAGATCTCCCTCTAGTACAATTCAACCTGGCCAAACAGTTTTGCCTGTTCCTGGCCCAAGTATTGTCCCTGCAGACAATGATTCTAATTGGGAGGATATTCCCACTAATCCTATTACTAATACTACTACAGCTAATAGACCCACATCTTCTACTTGCTCATGGTCCAAACCTTGTCAGAGTGAGAATCCTAATGAACAATTGGCTGACTTACTAACATACTTAATTCTAATCAGACTCCTGGTCCCAATACTAATATAAGAAAAACTAAAGCCTATATCCCTGACATCTTCAGTGACACTAAGCCTAATAAGCTCAATAATTTCTTGTTCCAATGTCATCTATATTTTTGTGCTAATCTGGTGCAATTCAACATGGACATTGTGAAAATCAACTTTGCAATGACTTACCTTACTGGAGTAGCCCAAGACTGGTTTGAAGTAGGCCTCAACCAGAAAGACCAGAGCATCCTTTAAGACTGGCTCTCTGACTGAAACCTATTTGTAAATGAGTTATGTTGATATTTTGGTTTCTCAGACCCTGTTGGTAAAGTAGCCAATATACTGGACAATCTCTACATGAAGCCCAGCAACAAGATTTCCACTTACAATGTGGACTTCATACGCTATGCCTCCCAATTAGGTTGGGGGAATAGTATTCTGTGCCATTGTTATTACTAGAGGCTCCCCAATCAGATCCAGGATCACATCTCTACCCAGGAATAAGAAAAACTTATCTCATTCCAGGATATGTATGCTTTAGCAATAACCATCAATCACTGTTACTAGAAATAAGACTGTGAACACCACCATACAAGGCAGGTGGAGAAAGAGGCTCTTGAGTCTCACTTCCAGAAGCAAGGAAAAGCTTCCACCTCTAGTACTGCCACAGCTCCCCAGAATAAGGCAAATCCATTTCTGGCAGCCTCATCTACCAAGAACTCTTTCTCCAAGTCACCTCCGTTCCCTGCTCCCAAGAAGCAACCCAATACTCCGCAGATAGACCTCTCTTCCAAGCTAGCCAGCAATGGCAAGTTGACCAGTGACGAGCACAAGAAGTGTCTCAAAAACAACCTGTGCCTCTATTGTAGTGTAAGAGACCACAAGCTGAACTCTTGTCCCAAGAAGCAGACCACAGTCTCTCCCAAGGGCCACAGTACTTCAGCAACTGCTAATATTCCAGCAGCTGCTTCTGAAAAACCCTTGGAAAAATAGAGAGTGACCCCCAGGACTCTACACAGACTGAAAGCTATGTTGAACTTCCCTATGCAGCAACAAGTCTAATTTGACTCAACACATCTGCTCTTTCTGATTCTCATTCACTTGTTGTTTCCCTTACTTCTTCCTTGATCCTTGGTCAGGATCATCTTAATAAAATCCCATTCTGAGCTCTCATCAACTCCAGATCTACTCACTGCTTTGTAGACTCTAAATTTGTAGATACTCACCACCTGAAGACATCTGCAACTCCTCCAGTTGCTCTCTGCTTTTTTGATGGATCATCAAACAGTACCATCTCCAAAATTGCCAACTTGCCCATAATATTTTCCACCAGTGATTATATGAATCTGGACTTCTATGTTACTCCACTTGATTCTTTCTACTCTTTGGTCCTTGGATACAACTGGCTTGTCCAACACAATCCACTGATTGACTAGATAAATAGGTCAATAAACTTCCGTCCATCTTTGCAGGAAAATCTTGTTCCTTCTTGTGTTGCGGCCTATCACAAATAAGATACTTACTGGTTGTGATACTTGAACTTAATGGTGTTTCAGAGGTTCAGTATAAGAATATAATGATTGACAGATGATGAAAAGTATCAATAGGAATAATTAACATTGTTAAGTCTGAGGTCTAGTCCTTAGACACAGAGGTATATATACAAAAGAGTAATGGTCTGTGCATAAGCTGTTGCTATCACATGATCAAAACTCATACCTGATGGAAGCTGTCATCTGTCATAGCAGTTATCAGGCTAATTTTAAAAGGTAACTAATTATGTTACTACATTAATATACCTATATCTCTACCAATACTTATTGCTTTGAGATTCATCATATATTGTTGTAAATGAATTGATGAGCACTTTCCAACACAAGTTCAATCATGCAAATCTGTCTAGCTATTTATGAGATATTAGCAGACAAAGCTTTTACAGCTGCTGATGGCCTAATATCTCAGTCATTTGTTGTCACTTTTGTACATCCTACATATGTGCAGATAGCCCTCATTTGGGGCTTTCCAGCGCAACTTAGTTTGTGAAAATCGGTCCACTAGTTGTGGAGATACAAGCTGAATGAAGTTTGTGACATAGCTAACATACTATTGGTATCTCTATCCTTACTGGACACCCTTCTGTAATCATCAGATTCTGTGATTTTCATACCTGCATCTGAGACCTCTATGTCTAACTCCAAGTGACCTAACATCATGATCATTGGTACTGCAGCATTCTTGCACACATCAAAACTTTCAGACTCCTACAATTTTGAACTCTGTCTTCATTCTTCAGACATTCAGGCTAACTCTGCAAAACTTGCAGAAGCTCCTGATCTTTCCAATGTCCCTTCTGAATATCATAAATTTGCTGATGTTTTCAGCAAAACTAAAGCTGAAGTTCTTGCTTCTCATAATTCTTATGACTTCAAAATCAATCTGGAAGAAGGTGCTGAACCTTCTATTGGCCCCATATACTCTCTTTTGGTATCTGAACAAGAGACTCTCAAGGAATTCATTGAGGAAAACCTTAATATAGGTTTCATCCAACCAACCTCATCTCTGCACAGTGCACTGGTCTTATTTGTTAAGAAGAAAGATGGTTCACTGCACCTCTGTGTCAACTTCCACAGTTTTAACCACATCTCCAAAAAATATTGTTATCCACTCCTGCTCATCTCTGATCTACTGGACTCATCTCACAAAGCTTTGGTCTACTCAAGGATAAATCTTTGCCATACTTACCATTTGGTTTGCATTGCCAATGGTGATAAATGGAAGACTACCTTTAGGACATGTTATAAATCATTTGAATGGTCTGTAATACCCTTCAGTCTTACCAATGCTCTCACAGCCTTCTAGCAATTCATGAACAACATTTTCTCTGACCTTTTGGATGTCTGTGTTGTGATTTATCTGAATAATATACTCATATACTTGAATAACATGTCTGAGCATTACTGGCATATAAAAGAAGTACTCAAGCATCTCTGCAAGGCTAATCTTTATGCCAAAGCAGAGAAATGTGAATTCCACTCTAAGTTAGTAGAGTATCTGGGATATATTCTTTCCCCTTCTGGCTTTACCATGTCTGACAACAAAGTAAAAACTATTCAAGACTGGCCAGAACCCAAGAAAGTCAAGGATATTCAATTCTTCTTAGGTTTCACAAACTTTTACTGCTGGTTCATCTTCAACTACTTGAACATTGTCATTCCATTAATATGTCTCACCCGTAAGGACATTCCTTGGAAGTTTGACTCCTCCTGTTGAGATGCTTTCAACTCTCTCAAGAAAGCATTTACCTCTGCACCTATTCTTACTCATTGGATTCCTGATGCTCAACTCATTGTAGAAACCAATACTTTAGACTATGCCCTTGCTGCAATCCTATTCATTGTTAATGATGATAATGAAGTTCACCTAGTTGCTTTTCACTCCCACACTTTTACTACAGCAGAGTTGAATTACAATACACATGACAAGGAATTGCTTGCCATCTTTGAAGCCTTCAAGATTTGGCAACACTATTTGGAAAGTCTGGTCTATCACATCAATGTTGTTACAGATTATAAGAACCTTGAGTATTTTTCTACTACCAAGGTATTAACCTGAAGACAAGCATGGTGGTCTGAGTATCTCTCCCAGTTCAACCTTGTCATCAGATTCTGCCCTGGTCATCTGGGCACCAAACTGGATACTCTCACTAAATGAAGGGATATCTATCCTAAAGAGGAGAATACAGGCTATGCCACAGTCAACTCTCATAACTTCAAGCCCATCTTTACTCAAGAACAGCTTATAGCCTCTATACAAGCTACTGTTCTCCTCTTTCCTTCTCTCCACATAGCTACAGTCATGGATCTGGACACCCTACATCAAAACATCCTCTCAGCTCTCCCTAGTGACCCAATTGCTACAAAACACATCTCTACAGATGGCCAGTAGTCTATGAACCCAAATAGTCTACTCCTTCTCAACAACAGAATTTATATACCATCTGCTGGTAACCTCTGCACATGCATTCTCCAGTATAATCATGATCACATTCTCACCAGACATTTTGGTCAAAACAAAACACTGGAATTAGTCTGCCATGGATACTCCTAGTCCAGCCTCCATACTGATGTACAACAATTCTGCAAGTCCTGTGTCACTTATATGTAATCCAAGCCACAACATCACAAGCCCTACAGATTTCTCAAACAACTCCCCATCTCTGAATGACCATGGAATTCTATTTCTATGGACTTCATTGAGAAACTTCCATCATCATCCAGGTTTGACATTATCTTGGTCATAGTCAACTGGCTCACCAAGCAGGCAATCTTTATCCTTGCCCATAACACCATCACATCCGTGGACTTAGCACATCTATTTGTCCTTCATGTATTTTCCAAACATGGCATTCCTTTCCATGTCATCTCTAACAGAGACTTGGAGTTTGTGTCAAACTTCTTTCAATCTTTAGGTACTGCTCTCAACATATGGCTTTATTTCACTTCAGGCTACCACCCCAAAGGTGATGGACAAACTAAACGCATGAATCAGACTCTCAAGCAATACCTCCATATATATTGTAACTACCAGCAAGACAACTGGTCTGAACTCCTATTTCTTATGGAGTTTGCCTATAATAATGCTCTGAGTGCTACTACTAGTGTTTCTCCATTCTTTGCTAATAAAGAATATCATCTGAACATCACTGTTTACTCCAAACATGATATTGCTTCATCCCAAGCCCACAACTTTGCCATAGATTTTGATAAGTTACAGAGTACCCTCAAAGCTGAAATCTCTACGGCCCAACAGCATTATCAGAAATCCACTGATGTGCAATGTTCCCCCACTCCTGATTTCAAAGTAGGTGACAAAGTCTTTGTCAAGGCTCAGTTCTTCCAAACTACTTAGCCTTCAAAGAAACTTTCCGAAAAATATCTCAGACTCTACAAAATCATTGCCCAGCCTGGTATTCTATCATTCACTCTCTATCTTCCAGAGTCCATGTACTCTGTTCATTCCATATTCCATGTGTCCATACTCAAACCTGCCATGTCCAATACTTTCTCCAAGAGAATACAACTGGTGTTATAGTACGAGAGTGTGGACAGACTTTAGGGTTAGGGTTAGTGGACAAGAATAGGACAGTAGTATATTATTAGTCTACAACGGACATAGGGTTAGAGATAGGCACATGACCTGGAAGTCATGTGAGAGGCTAGAGTAGTCTAGAGCGGTCTGGAAGGACTTAGGGTCTAGAAGGATCGGGAAGAGTCTAGATGAAGTAGGGTTAGGAGATGATGTCAAGGGACATGGGTTCCTCATGGTGTACACATGGTGTGCACATGTACAGTGGAGATTAAAGGTATGACGTCAGGGCACATGTAGGAAGTATGGTGGCCTTAAAGAAGACACATGGTGAATGGACATGAGGGAAACACATTGTTGTAGCACGAACCACTTTGTATTTATATAAATAGAGGAGCAATGCAGTGAGGGCTCCTTGTCGAGTTCTCTTGTAATCCCCCATTCGTTACTTGATAGCCTACTGAGAGCTTTGCTAGTTGTGAGATCATTTGTCCTTGAGTGACGAGTGGTTGCTACAACAACTGGCCCCTGCTCCAGTCATAATTGACAGGGAACCTTAATATGAAATTTCTCAGATAGTAGACTCTAAAATTGATTGCCAACGGGCATGTAAACTCCTGTACAAGGTGATTTGGCTAGGGTATGAAGACACTGGAGACAAATCTGAATAGATTCCCATATCCAAACTCACTCATGCTGCTGACTTGGTATCTGATTTCCATATCGCATATCCCGCTAAGCCCAGTCCTCTCCTATTGTCCTGATTATGCTATTGTATTTGTCCCCTGCCTCCATGCATTCCCAATAGGGATTTTCCTTCACTAATTCCTTAGTATATTCTGTTTGCTTATTTTTATTAACCCTCAGCTTCTATGTACTTTTCCGGGTTTCTTTTCAAAACTTTCAAACTTCTTTTCATTTTAATTCTTAATTTTCTTACTCACATATTTAGATCACAAAAGAAAAATAACAATTAAAAATAAAGAAAACAAAACCACTATACTAACAGAAGGCAGATAATAGAGTCCTCTCCTCCTGACTTTCTCCAGAGCCATTCTTGAACCTCCCCTCTTCATCTCCACTTTCCTTCTTTCTGTTCTCTTCTTCTTCTTCTCCTCTTCCTCTGTAACCCTCTGTCTCTTGACTTTCTCCTAGGCCTTTTTCTCTGCTTCTCTTCTTGCCTTCTGAGCCACATGCTCAGCCCAACATAACTTTGCTGCTTCTTCCATTTAGACCAGGAGCTGCTGCTTCTCCTCATGCCTCCACTGTATCTCTTGCTGCTACTTTCCAAAAATCTTGGTGTCATCTTGTGAAATATCAGAGTAGGCAGGAGAAGACATAATAATACATAAACAAGAGCAAAAAACTTCTTTTTTCATTTATGTATTGTTGACCTAGGTACCATCATGGGATTTTTGGATAAACTCAATAGAACTTTGAAGGCTTAGTCCTAAGGAGAGAATACTGTCATATGCAAGTCCACCTGTCTAGAAATTACATCCTCATGGTGATATCATCTCCAAATCATATAAGCCTATCTTTCACAATAGCCACCTTTTTCACAACATGTCTTATGGCAGTGCTGCAACTCTTTGGATATTCTATCTTCCACAGCAGAGATATTCCTATTCAACTCAGTTTTCCATGATGGAGTTACCTCTGTCAGTGTCTCAACACTGAAACCTCTGCTTGGGATAATAAGAGTTTTACTACTGAAATCCCAAGCATCTTCTATACTATCTGTTTGTATATAAGACTAGTAGTTACACTGTAATTTGCTAGTATAATAATCGACAAAGATGGCTCTTATTGAACTTAATCTCCAGTGTTCAACGGTAACACACCAATCAGCACTCACTCCCATCTTGGACTTCTTCTTATCATCTGAAGTTGTGATCTGTCAAGCATGGTTCATACTGGGGTAGAAGTCCACAGAATGGACTCAGAGTAGAGCAGACTTGTGGAACAACCTTAGCTTCAGCTTATGTACTACACTATCTGTCTTCTGTATGATCACAACTTCAGATGATGGGAAGAAGTCTGAGATAAGAGTGAGTGCTGGTTGGTGTGTTACTGCTGAACACTGGAGATTAAGTTC
>JAJOHK020001596.1:0-12669 GCA_022457215.2 Leucocoprinus gongylophorus | reverse complement strand
AATTCTGTGGGCTTGACAACAGCATTTATGGTTTGGGAGGAATGGGGAACTCTGTGGGGTTGTCAACAGGCATAAGCAGTGTTTGGGCCTTGGAATTCCACAAAATGATGGGTTCCCTTACACTGATAACATATACTGTTTTCATGAAGTATACATGGACATTAGGGTAGAGTGATATGGACCATCATGTACTAGTTTATATAGGAGTCCAGCCCAGTGAGTGCTTCTTGTTGAGCTCCTCTTGTTTCCAAGATAATATTTCTTAGGTAGTTATTGTTGTACCTGGTTCCCTTTCCTTTTTCCTTTCTCTTTTATTAGAAAAGATAATGCATGTGATGTCTCCCAATATTTTTAGGTGGATATGTAGTTCGCTGTCCGTTTGTCTCGCAAATGAGGAAAATTACTCTTGTTTATACATTTATAATGGGGGCTACAAACATATTGAGCGTGAGAACCGGCATCGACACCGGTGAGCTCAGAGTGCTTTTTCAACTTTGTCATAATGGTTGCACCAAAGTACCCAAAACCCCGGCGGAGGCTTGTTGGGCAGTCTCTTCTCTATGCCATCTCGATGTTTGCTAGTCTTGGTGTTTTTCTTGTATGTACTTCTATTCCTCGTGGATGTTATCATTTACGAACTCGTCGAATAGTTTGGCTACGACCAAGGGTACGCGAGGCTTGTAGGTGTCGTCCAAAACTCAATGCACTAAATTTTCTTGCATCTTGCAGCGTGATGTCTGGGATCATCACAGGTCCTCATTTCATCAGATTTTTCGGTGGTCTGGATGCAATTCAGGTTGGGACAATTGTTGCCGTCCTCGAAATTGGCGCATTTGGTGAGCTCGCAGCATCTATCCCACGGAATCAGCATAATCAGCTTTATATAGCTACATCAGTAGCTGCAGGTCGAGTCGGAGACATGATTGGTCGGAAAGGGACCCTGTTCATCGGTGCAGTTGTATTCACAGTAGGTGGCGTTCTGCAAACTTTTACCGTCGGATTTTGGTCTATGATTTTCGGGCGGGTCATCAGCGGATTTGGTGTCGGTCTCCTGTCGTCAGTACCCACTTCCCAACAGCCTTAGATGTCACTGACCTCTCCTTCAGGACAATTGTCCCTATCTACCAGAGCGAAATATCTCCACCCAATCATGTACGCTTCTGTCACCTCACAGATTTACCTCGAAGATATCAATTTCTTTAGCGGGGTGCTTTGGCTTGCGCGGAGTTCACTGGAAACATTTTCGGATATGCGTTTTCTGTGGTACGTGAACCCTTACTCCATAAAGCGCCCACTGAAATATGCGAAAGTGGACCGACTACTTTTGCTCTTTCATAGACTCCGACTTGTCCTGGAGAATACCCCTTTTCCTCCAATGCATCATTGGTGCTATCCTGGCTTTGGGGTCGTTGGTCATGCCAGAGAGTCCAAGGTGGCCGCCTATCCTCGTGTTTGGAGTTGAGTTCTGAATAATCTCAGGTGGCTGATTGATGCTAGTCGCGACGACGCGGGGTTGCGCGTCTTAGTGGACTTGCATGGCGGAGACATAACCGATGACCAAGCGCAGCTGGAATTCCAAGAGATCAAAGAAAAAGTGCTTCAGGAGGTAAATCTTGATCTGACTGCTTTGTCCTACCGCATACTGAGTCCGTCAAAGCGCGAAAGCGGGGGAGAAAGGACCTACGGGACAATGTGGAGACGGTACAAGCAGCGCGTCCTACTTGCGATGTCCTCTCAAGCGTTTGCCCAATTGGTAAGTCTCATCCACAGGATGCTGCTTCGTCGAGCTAATTCTCGTCGGCCCAGAATGGGATTAATGGTACGTCTTACAATATAAAAAATTGCCTATTTCCTGACCAGAGGCACTGGGACTGTCAGTTATATCATATTATGCTCGTGAGCCGCATCTGAATCTGATTTCTACCCTTGCTAATGCGTCCACGATTTAGCTCGTGTGTTTGAAGGTAGATCATGTAATATTACGGAGTAAAGCAAGTGTTAACATGTGTTTCAGAGGCTGGTTGGATCGGCCGTGATGCGATTTTGATGACTGGTATCAATGCCATCGTTTACACTCTGAGTACTCTGCCCCCGTAAGTTCGGCAAGTCTAGATTCGGCCATTCTAGATTTCTGATGTGTCGAATGCCATTGGTTATGACAGGTGGTATCTGGTAGACCGGTGGGGTCGTCGCCCAATTCTTCTGTCGGGTGCACTTGTCGTATGTTCCCTCCAGCTGCATTCAAGATGGTCTATTATCTATCTGCCTTTAGATGAGTTTAGCGTTATTTTCCACGGGATACTGGATATATCTGAACAAGTCATGGACTCCTGATGCTGTTGTAGCATCCGTCATCATCTTCAATGCTGCATTTGGGTATAGCTGGGGTCCTATCCCATGGCTTTATCCACCTGAGGTAAGTCAAAGGATTGATTTATGGAGAAGACTAGACGAACATTTTATCAGATTCTGCCGCTCAGTGTACGAGCGAAGGGCGTCTCGCTGTCGACTGCCACCAACTGGGCTTTTAATTGGATAGTGGGTGAGATAACACCCTTTTTGCAGGAACATATTGAATGGAGATTATATTACATGCACGCGTTCTTCTGTGTTTGCAGTCTTGTTCTTGGTGAGTGCTTGCATTTTGGTCAATGTCAAAAACGCTGATACAAGATCACTAAGTTTATTTCCGTATGTCAATAAGATAATTGCTCTTCCCGCTGAGGGTTACTTAAAGAGGGTCATGACAGTCTATCCTGAAACAAAGGGTGTACCATTAGAAGAGATGGATGCTGTATTCGGCGAAGGTGTGAGGATTTTACCCCTCAATCACAGTTCTCATCTGAAAACAGAACTTAACCACTCCACATTTATAGAACCATTTAGAGAACACTTGCCACTTGGATCTTCTCTGGAAATGTCACCTGTATTAGCTCAATGCGTATATCCCCCGCGACCTCATACTTCATCAGGCCGTATAGGTACGAATAGAAGTGGAGAGGAGAATAGTAGTTGGTTATCACAAATGATGGGTAGGAAAAGTAGAAGTAAGAGTGGTAAGAATGGGGAGGGTTCGAGCTACAAATTACTTTCGAGAGGTGAGGATGGAGATGAAGATGAAATGCATCGATTCAGAACAGATGTGGATACTCATGTCATCGGAGACAACGAAGACACAGAAGGGTCGGAGGAACTCGAAGTTGTCCATGCACGTAGATCTAACTCTGGTGGTTTGCACCGTTCCAGATGACTTGGAACTCAGTTGATTGATTTGAGATGTTCGGAACATGCAATTCTGTTTGATGAGTCTATATTAATTAACATATGTGCATGGTTAACCGGTGTTGTCCCAAAAGCGAGCTTTAGAACGTCGAACGAACTGCACTATGCTTGCTGTTCTCTGTTTCTTCCAACAGGTTATGGGCTCCAGCTGCCTTGATCTCCGGTGGTGCTGTCATAGCTGCCATTGTCAATGAGAAAAGGTTTAGCTGGCTATACTATCTGAGCTGACATCTTTCCTCCCACCTTTCTTCTATGTCATGATTTGAAGCACAACTCAGTGCATGGTACAAGCATGACTTGAGGGATGAGGGTATGAATCACTGACAAGAACTAACATTGAGATGCCCTTCTGGGTGCTGACATCAAGTGGGAGCTCATCAAGGAGTCTTTTTCAATTTCCATCACATACCTCATATTTCTCTTGTGAGGTACAGTTCACACCTTGGCAATTGAGGTCCATGAAAGGCACACAGAAGAGCAGATGATATGTTAGGACTTATCTGTGATGTGTGGAATGCAGATGTTAAATGACCCTTATGTGTTGTATCTCTACATGTCACACTGGTTGCATATTTCCAAAGGGCTCATAAGATATCAGGATGTAAGTGGAACTCAGGAAAGTGAGGTGTATTGCTGCCAACACCAAGAGTTAGTTTTAGATGATTTTCAGGATAAGAACTTTTACAGTGTAACTTTCTGACTTATATACTAAGCACTCTACCTAAGTTACATGGAATTACTAGGAAGTCTAGTAAGGATATCCAAGGAGTAATTGTTATAAAATAAAGAAAGTTGATTTATACTGGATAAGTTTGGAAGGTATGGATCAGAGCATATTAATAGTTTTGGACTAAAGGTACATTGATAGCTAGAATATAGAATTATTACCTACTACTATTGATTTCAAACCTTATATGAAATATAGGTACAAAGAAGGTGTGATAGAGAAGGAAAATGAATGGAATATTACATATTACATTGGTCAGTATCTTATGTAGTAGTGGAAGTTTCCTTATTGTTTCCTTGCTAACTTTTTATTATTATCTTAAAGACATCTTTCTTATTTCTTATGGTTATAGCTATAGATATAGTCCTACATCTTTATGTTTTACCAATTGATCATTTGTTAAAAGATAGACCAAATCATGTACTTAAGGGTATCTCTGATCCTTTTTCACTTTCAGAATTCACTAACAAATATGGTTCTTTTCATATAGTAATTGAAAAATCTAATAGCAAAGTAGAAGTTTTAGCCCAATTTAGTATACATTTACAAATTAGAGAGCTAGAAGTTTTAAAGAGTATAGCTAATTATTCAAAAGGCTTATACAATATCTATAGAACTGAAGGTAAAATTACAACTATTCTAAAGTCAAGTATAAGCCTTTTGGACAAAATAACAAACCTTAAAGTTACAAAGAGTATACTTCAAAACTCCAGGAAAAATCCAAGCTATATTATTCCAGATATATTATACAACTTATCTTTAGAAAAAATTTAAGAGAACAAAATAAGATTCTCTAAAGGCAGCTGCTGTTCTAAGTGCTTTACTGGCTTATATTAGGGCAACTGGGTGAAGTCTGCAAAGTGTGCAGAGTTTACAATCCCCAGGAAAGTTCTAATATCAGAGTTGAAAATAGTAAACTTATTTATTTTCACTTCTTTTCTTATTTTCATTTTCATTTTCATTTATTTATTATTTTTGAACTTAGGGTTAAGGTTTAGTATGATATCACATGTGACTGTCACAGTGTCACACATCACAAAATGTCTTAGAAAGTTCCAGAATAATAATGTTATACTATATGTTAATAGTATACATGTTCTTTAGAGTAGACTAGGTTTAGTATAGCACAGAATATTAGCCAAGTATATATAAGGTAAATGCTTTGTACTTGGAACTTTATTGAGTTCTCTTATGTTAACCCAATATAAGATTTCTTTCTTATCTTAACACTTTGAGGTTTGAATTATAACATTTAAGAGAATATAATGAGAATTTCTAAAGATGATAACTATCTTAAATACTACTTGAATACATTCCAATCTAGCAAAACAATACTAAAATAACCAAAAAAATAATTACATCTAAATGGTTAGGAACTCTGATGAAAACATTTAGAAGGTTAGATAAAAAAGAAAAGAGATTCATAGTTGTGACATATAAAATGGAGCAGTATGACAATGCTCAACAAGAATAGACAACATAAAGTAGTAGTACCAGCTTGATGAACTATGTTGAGTTCTGCAGTGTTTAGAGATTGCTAATTAATAGAAGATAAAAACTTCATAGAGTTTGGTATAGACATCTATAATGTTTGTATACTAGAATTTTGTATGAGGGCTAGTCTTCTTATAGTTTATTTTAATCAAACAGAATATGTACCTATATGTTAGAGATAAATTATAGTTGTTAGTAAAGCTTACAGATGTCATATAGAAGGGATAGATTAAGCAGAAAACTTATCTGAATGTAAATTAACTTCATTTTGGATGAAGAGTGTGAAGTAGATAGTATAAGAGCTTCTAATTTTCAGCTACTTTTATCCAAGCTGTATCAGATGTGGTTCATACTGGGGTGAAAGTCTACAAAATGGGCTTGGAGTTATGTAGACTTGTGGAACAACCTTAGCTTCAGCTGATGTGCTGCACTATCTGTCTGCCATATAGTCACAACTTCAAATAATAGGAAGAAGTCTGAGATGGGAGTAAGTACTAATTAGTGTGTTTCCATTGAATACTGGAGATTGAGTTCAATAAGAATTATCTTTGTTGATTATCAGACTAGCAAATTAAAGTGTAACTACTAATCTTATATATAAATGGATAGGATAGAAGATGCTTGGGGTTTCAGTGGTAGAACCTCTATTACTCCAAGTAAAGGTTTCAGTATTGAGACACTGACAGAAGTAACTCCATCATGAAAGACCAAGTTGAATAGGAATATCTCTACCATAGAAGACAGAATACCCAGAGGGTTGCATCACTGCCATAAGACATGTTGTAAGAAAGGTGGCCACTGTTGTAGCAACCACTCGCCGGAATGGCACTTGTAATATGCTGACTTCAGCAAAGCTCTCCAATAGACTATCTTGTAGTGGAGATTACAAAAGAACTTGACAAGGAGCCCTTGCTGCATTGCTCCTCTATTTATATAAATTACATGTGGTCCATGCTACAACAATATTTACCTGCCCTTATATCTATGCATCGTCCTCATGTTCTATTACTCATCCACATATGTTTTTTTAAGGCCACCATGCTTCTTACATGTGCCCTGACGTTATACCTTTAATCTCCGTTGTACATGTGCACACCATGTGTACACCATGAGAAACTCATGTCTCTTGATGTCACTCCTAACCCTAACTCCTATCTAGACTCCTTTCGATCTTTCTAGACCATTAGTCCTTCCAGACCGTTTTAGACTCTGTCACATGACTTCCAGGTCACATGCTCTCCATCCATTGTAGACTCATAATTACTATTATCTTATATCTGTCCTAATCCTAACCCTACCTAGAGTCTGTCCATACACTTGTCTTATAATAGCCACTATGGAAGGTAGGCTTGTATAATTTGGAGATGATATCACTGTGGGAATGTAATTTCTGGATGAGTAGACTTGTATGTGACAAGCTATTATAAATTTAAGCTTGGCTCAGATTGCAACTTAAGCAAAGATTTGAGTAAGAGTAGAGAAATAATCAATTAGTAAAGTATAAGAATACAAGACTGTATCTACCACTATATATACCTACTGACTATGAGAAATAAGTAAGGCATTCTTGAGGGAATAGAATGAAATAAGTCAAAAGTGAAATAGAATGTAGCACATGTTTATCATAAGATGAAAATTTGTATAACATGAGGTATATATTGTAGTGGTCATAACACAAGCCAGGCCTTGCATTTATAAATTCTGTATACTTGACACTAGACTTCTCAGACTATAAACATCACCAAATATGATTTCAGAGCCTACAAACCTTGTCACAAACACTGCAAACACTACTAAATTCTATGCTTAAATATCTTCACTTTTCAAGATCTCCAGAATTATCAATCATTATCTTCAATCACTATCAACTAGACATCTGCTGTAAGAGAACCCAATTCTTCATTGATGCCAAATCCCAAATTCTATAGTCTTTCCTATAGACTTTCTTGCCCTTATCTATTATTGGAGAATACTGCTAGATATATTAATTTTCTAAGCTTATACTGCTATACTTCACACTTATATACCACTTCTTCCAATGATCTCTGAGATTCTTGCTAGTTACTCTCCATCAATATCAAGTACTTCCTATCTTTCTGAATAATGTTCTAGACAATTCTACCTATATTCTTGACTATTTGCACACTATCATTCTAATGGTTAGCTCAGTATTTGTTCTACTAGATTGTAATAGATAGTAGAGTATTTAGAATAGTAACTATCTTTGGAAAACCTCATCCTGTTCTCTTAGGTTTTTCTAAAGGTAGATTGTACTTGATTAGCTTGCCCTCTAATATATACTTAGGTTTTTCTAAAGATACAAAACTCTGCTGTATTTCTGCAGTCTTTGTTTAGTTGCTCTAATATCTACCTTTTTGAAGAATATTTTAGATACTTCTACTCTAATTTATAGCTATCTTAACATCATTATTCTGTTGTGACTGTTATGGCAACTGGGCAGAAGAAAAAAGCACTTTAAATCTTTAGGAAATCCTAAGTCTATTGTCTGAGAATTTACTAAACTATACACTTAACTCCAAGAAATCCTAAAAAATCAGATGACATGGTCATAGTAACAGTTACACAATTATGTGGTTATATGGAACATGGTAGAAGGTTCAAGAACAATGATGTCATACAATGTGTACAATGCATGTTGACCTCATGGCTGACATGGTTTTTAGGGCAGACTAGAAATAGTTGAGTATAGACCATTAGTAGTTAGTATATAAAGATAGATATATTGTACTAAGGACTTCATTGAGTTCTTGTGTTAACCCTAATACAAGGTTCCTTTCTTTGATCAACTCTAAGGTCATTGAATCATAATAGAACATGGATCAGCTAAAAAAGCATAAAAGACAAAAGTCTCAGAAAAGCCATTTTTCTTATAAGAATCTTCTACACTATTCTCTTCTGTCACATGATTGTGTGACCTGTGACCTGTGACATCTGTGACATCACATTACACCTTTCATCTAAGTCTAAAATAAGGAAAAAGAAAAGAAACACAAAAATAAAATAAAGTAAAAATAGGAAAATAAAATAGAAGATTAAATTCAAGTTTATCATTCTTAATTATAATATCCCTCCACATATTTCCCTACATCACTCATTACTCCTAGCCCCAGTAATTTCTTGTTACTCACTCTGCTATCTTTCATCTACCTCTATATCTAGCTACTAGTATATTATAGTGTAACTGGATGACTTCTAATCTCAACTCCTCATCCTTCAGTATATATACCTTTTTTTCTTTCAATACTAACTCTTCTTCCATTTCCCACTCATATCCTCTCAATACTTTAACTTTTGCTTTTTTTATTTCTTCAATGACTTTTACTACTTCTTTATCTTTTTCTCTTGCTTTTTTTATATTTTCTACCAATATTGTTTTTTGTTATAACTTAAGTCCAAGGGTTAGAACAGAAGACTACTCTTGTATTGAGTGATACAAGAGAACTCAATAGAGTTCCTACTATAATCTAGTCTATCTTATATACCTTTTGGTGATGGCCTGTGCTAAGTTAATTCTAACCTACCCTAAAGACTATACTTCATCCATAAGGCCAACATGCCATTGCCATGTTATATGACTTCATCTTGTTCCAGAATCTTCTATTGTTGTAGCAACCACTTGCTGGAATGGCACTTGTAGTATGCTTACTTCAGCAAAGCTCTCAATAGGCTATCTAGTAGTGGGAATTACAAGAGAACTCAACAAGGAGCCCTTACTGTATTGCTCATCTATTTATATAAATACAATGTGGTCTGTACTACAACAATATCTATCTGTCCTAAAGGTGTTATGTCCTATTACTCATCTACCATACATCTATCTCAAGGCCACCATGCCATGTCTATGTGCCCTGACATCATACTCTTTAATCTCTGTCACCATACATACACCATGTATACACCATGAGGAACCTATGTCCCTTAATATCACTTCTAACCCTAACTCTTTCTAGACTCTTCCCAATCCTTCTAGACCCTAAGTTCTTCCAGACCACTCTAGACTACTCTAGCCTATGTCACCTGACTTCCAGGTCACATGTTCTTCCTCTGTTGTAGACTAATAATATTACTGTTCTATGTTCACTAACTCTAACTTTAGCCAAAGTCTGTCTACATACTCATCTTATAACATCTATGCTCTTCTCTGTATCATGTGAGTGTGTAACTTCTGTGACCATGTCATGTGACCTGTAATAGTATCACACTTTGTCTTTTTTATCTTGTACTCTTTCAATAAAAAATAAAAAATAGGAGAAAATAAAAGAAAATGAAATAGAAACCAAGTCTATCATCTTCAATTCTAACATTTTTAGTTCTTCAACTACCACTTCTATCATTTCTCTAATTCACTTTTCCTTTATTAACTTCTGATTTTCATGATCATTTTCTACCCTACTTTCAAATCTGGTCTTCTACTTAATTTATCTACTTTTCCCATTCTAATTCTCAGTATATACTTCAAAGTAAAATCAAATTTATAATCAGTCTAGACTTCAAACTTGAATTTAGCATCTTTTAACAAATGTTTTTATATCTCCAATTCTCTAATTACTGCTAACATTTCTTTGTTATGAATTTTATAATTTTATTCTGTTTTAATAACTTGGAAAGGTAAGTGATATGGGATATTGGCAATAATTTAAGTTTCAGATTTACTCTACAGAGAATTAATTACACTCCTAGACTGGTTGTTGTGGCAACCACTAGTTACAACAACCAATAATAAATCTCTTAGTAGAATATCAAGTAGAGATCACAACAGAACTCGACAAGAAGTTTTTGCTGAATTGCTACCCTATTTATATAAATCACAGGTAGTCTATGCTATTAATAATTAACCCTACTCTAAAGTCCATGTGTTGTCCATACTTTATCCTCATATCTTCCATAAGAACATCATACTGTATATATGTGCTCTAACATCATCCTTCTCACCCCTTCTAGCTCACTCTAGCCAAGTCTAGGCTTATGACCTCAGTTATGTGTCTCTTCATCAAAAAAATGAAAAGAAAAAGAAAATCAATATAAAATAAATATAAAATCAAGGAAAATAGATAAAAGAAAAAGAAAAATGTTAGTATTCAAGTGTACCATAACACTGGTCATTACCTAGACTGGCTTCTAATCAACTAATAACTGCCTCTATCTTATCTTGATTCCTATTATCTCACTTTTATTTTTAGATCTGTTTTCTATAGCATATCATTTCTACACTAGAATGGGCATAGGTAGTTATTATCAATAAGACCAGCAAGATGGCTTGAAGATAGTAGATGTCAAGATCATAAAAAGTAGACTTAGCTTTTTTTTATTTTCTTTTGATTTATTTTCACTTTTCCATTTTTAAAACTTAGGGTTAGGGTTAGTGACAACATCACTCAGTCACATGATACAGTGACAGTGACAGTGACAGTGACAAGTCACATGATGCATGAAAGAATGTAGAAGGTTCTAGAAGAAGTGATGTTATATAATAGGTACACTACATGTTGACCTCATGTCCTACACAGGATACTTTAGGGTAGGATGCACAGTAGCTAGCACAGACCATGTGGATAGGTATATAAGGTAGACTACTTTGTAAAAAACTCTCTATTGAGTTCTTTTGTGTCTTCTCTAATATAAGAGTTTGACCTTTATTCTACTCTAAGGATTTCAGGTTATAATAGTAGAGGAATTAATTTATGCAATCCAAGACTAGGAAGGCATATGAAGAGAATAAGGAGTAGTAACTATTAAAGACTTGCATGACAGGCTATAGAAGGCTGTAACCACTTTGTGTAATTGTCAGAGTACTCTATTTGGTGTTTGCTAAGGCTTAGGTAGCAGATTTGCATGTAGAGTAGAAGCAAGTAGGAAAGGGAAGTGTTGAGAGGCCAAACAAGTGTAATAGCATGCAGCATCACAGCAAGTCACATATAGGATGATAGATGTCATGGAGAGATGAAAACTTTCTTGACTATATAAAACCACTCACATATAGGTCTTGAGTTAAGAAAAAAATAGCTGGCCTTACAGAAGAGTGAGTGGCTGTCCTCTAGAATGCAGAACCACCTGAAATACAGACTGAACTTGATGATAGAATCTCAGCTGCTCAATTTATTGCAAATGACCAAGGGAATGGGAGACTACTAAGACTACAACAGAATATAGAAAAGCTATAGAGAGTGAAAGTGGGGATATTGGTAATATTGTAAGTCTAGGTCCACTCTATAGAGGCTTAGATACACTTCTAGGCTAATTATTATCTAAACTAGCTCCTAATGGACTAATAACCATCTCTACCTTATCCTGATCCCTATTGTCTAGTCTGCTACAATAATACTATAGTTATGTATTTAATTATAGTTGTAGATATTGATTGGTTAAGTATACAGACCATGTGCTTGGACTATCCTATTATAGTATATATGATAGTGGTATAATAGTAGAATACCTCACCCAAATATCATCTGGAGTTCCTAGACAATTATAACTTATCAAGTAAGACTAATTCCTTATAGTAAGCCACCAGTCTCTATCTTCCATTTACATACCCTGTTGATAAAACTCCCCCTGTTATATAATCTGATATATCTACCTCCATCCATATTCTCTTATCTAAATCTGAAGCTACTAGAATTGGTTCTGTGGTGAATTTTTTCTTCAATATCTCAAACAACTTCTCTTGTCTTATCTCTTACTTTCATCTCTGTTTCTTCTTTGTTAACTCATGTAATGGCCTTGCTATCTTTGCAAAATCCTTTACAAATCTCTTATAATATAATAGTTAGCTAGCCCTAAGAACTTCTGTATCTTCTTAACTAATTTAGATACTTGTTAGAGTTGAAAGCAGTGAACTTGATTTATTCTCATTTCTTTTCTCATTTTCATTTTTTATTTTTGAACTTAGGATTAGCATGATATTATATGTAACTATCACACATCAGTCACATCTCATATAACACAGTCATAAGTCACAGTCACACAATCATGTGTCATATAAAAGAATATAGAAGGTTCTGGAATAATGATATCATATAACATGTTCACTATATGTTGATCTTATGAATTACATATGGCCTTTAGAGTAGGTTAGATAGGGTTTTGCACAGACCAACTAGCTAGTATATATAAGGTAGATATTTTGTACTTGGAACTCTATCAAG
>JAJOHK020001595.1:0-12680 GCA_022457215.2 Leucocoprinus gongylophorus | reverse complement strand
CAAGGTTCTTAGTCAGGATATCAGCAAGATTCTTTTTCCCATCAATATGTTTGGAGCACTTCTCTTGTATAGAGTTAGATCCCCAGAAAAGTGAACCAAGATTGTCATCATAGAGATAAGTAATAGAAATATCAAAACCAACTTTATTGAGGAGATTTTTCATCTATACAAGCTAACAGCCATAGTTATACTGTAGTTTGCTAGTCTAATAATCAAATATTCAAGTTGAACTCAATCCCCAGTGTTCTTTGGTAACACACCATCATCAGCACTCACTTCCTTCAGACTTTGTTCCATCTTCTAAAGTTACAACAACATGGCAGATAGATATATGAAGCTAAGGTTGTTCTAGAAAGCCTGCATTACTGTGCACTTTGTATGGGGTTTCCATACTTAGTACATCTCCAAGCTAACCCTATAGGCTTTTGTCTCCTAGTGTGAACTGTGTTTGATAGTATTATCAGACTAATAAGTTTGCTGTCACTTCTGAGCAGTTCTGTCTGCAATTTTCTTAATGTTATGACTTAAGTCTAAGAGTGGGAACAAAAAAGCAACCTTATATTGGTTAACACAAGAGAACTTGGTAGAGTTTCTAATACAGATGAGTTTATTCTATATATATACCTCTAGTACATAGTCTATATATTTTTTCTATGTGTTGTGTGATATTGTGACTTATATTATCTCCTTTCACTAAGTCTAAAATAACAAGTCTACTATCTTTAAGCTTGACACTTGGCTTTTAAGTCATACTTCTATAAGTCCAATAGTCTTTTCTTGCTGAAACTCTTTAATATCTCACTGGGGTTTTCCTTTAAATACACTATAGTAATTAAAATATATTTATCAAAGAGACTATTTATCTTCTTAGTCCTCTACTTGTATAATTCAACCTACTAGAATAGTCTCATCTATTCTAGGCCCTAGTATCATCTCTGTGAACAATAATTCTAATTAGAAGAATATTCTCACTACTAACTCTACTAGTTGCCCTAATATTTCACATCATTTTTCTACTTGCTTACAGTCAAAACTCTAACACAGTGATAATACTAACATACTTAATACTACTTAGATTCCCAGTCCTACATCTAATCCTAGAGGAACTAAAGTATATATTCTCAATACTTTCAGCAGTACTTGTTAGGCTTCCTAACAAGCTCAATAATTTTTTATTTCAATGTTATTTTTATTTTCATGCAAACTCCACACAATTTGATATAGACATTGTAAAAATCAACTTCATGATGATGTACCTTTCTGGAGTTGTCCAGGACTAGTCTGAGATAGATCTCAACTAAAGACTAGAGCATTTTTTTAAGACTAGCTTTCAGATTGAAATTAATTTGTTAATAAACTACATCAGCATTTTAGTCTTTTGGATCTCATTGGTGAAGTAGCAAACATACTAGATAATCTCTGCATAAAGTTCAGTAATAAGATTTATACTTACAATATGAACTTCATGTATAATGCTTATTAATTAGGTTGGAAGAATAGTATACTTTGCTATTGCTACTACTAGAGACTTCCTAACTAAATCCAAGATTCCATCTCTATCCAGAAACAAGATAAACCTATCTTATTTCAAAACATGTATGCTTTAACAATAACTATCAATCATTGTTACTGAAATCACAACTATGAGTACAATTATGCAAGACAGGTAGAGAAATATGCTCTTGAGTCTCACTCTTGGAAGTGAGATAAGGTTTCTTTTACTAGTAATACAGTAAGCTTACAGAATAGAGCAAGTTAATTCCTAATAGTCTCATCTGCCAAATTATTGCCTTTTAAGGCCTCTAATTCTTTATTCTCTACTCCCAAGAAATAATCTAATTCTTTACAGATAGGCTTTTTTTTCAAGCTAGCCAACAATGGCAAGTTAACTAGCAATGAGTGCAAGAAGCAGCTCAAAAACAATTTGTACTTCTATTGTAATACAGAAGATCATAAACTAGACTCTTGTTTCAAGAAGCAAACTATGATCACTTCCAAAGACCATAGTATTTCAGCAGCTGCTTCTAAGAAACCCTCAAAAAAATAAAAAGTAACCTCTAGGACTTCACATAGACTGAGGGCTACATTAAACTTTCTTATGCAGCATTAAGTTCTATCCAGCTCAACATATTTGTTTTTTTAGACTTTCATTCTCTCTTTGTCTCTCTAACTTCTCTCTTAGTTACTGGTTAGGATTATCTTTATAAAACTCTATTTTGAACTTTAGTTGACTTTAAATCTACTTACTATTTCCTAGACTCAAAGTTTTACAATATGAAGATATTTGCAACACTGCTAGTTGTCCTTTAGCTATTTGACATCTTATTAAACAGTACTACTTCTAAATTACTACCTTGCTTGTAATCTTTCTCTTTAGTAATTGTATAATTCTAGACTCATATATTATTCCACTTGATTTTTTCTGCTCTTTAGTCCTTGGATACAACTGGCTTGTACAACACAATTCACTGATTGACTGGGCAGATGGGTCATCTTGATTTCTCTTACATTATAGTAATATACTACTGGCATCTCTATCATCTCCTAATATCTCTCTATATTTGTTGGACTCCACAGTTTTCATACCTGTATCTGGGACCTCTATATCTAACCTTGAGCAATCCAACATTACTATTATTGGTACTATAGCATTCTTGCATGTATCAATACTTCTAGACTCTAGCAAATTTCAAATCTGTCTTTACTCTTTGAACATTTAAGCAAACTCCATACATCTTGCAGAGACTTCTGACCTATCTAACATTCTATCCAAGTATCACAAATTTGCTAACATCTTCAGACAAGTCAAAGCTGAAGTTCTTGCTTCTCATTAGCCTTATAACCTCAAAATCAATCTAGAAGAGAGTACATAACCTCTAGTTAACACTATTTACTCTCTTTCAGTATTCTTAGATACTGAATGAGAGACTTTAAAGGATCCCATTGAGGAAAACCTCAATATAGGTTTTATTTAACTAATCTTATCTCTATATAATGTACCAGTCTTATTTGTCAAGAAGAAAGATGGTTTACTATACCTCTATATTAACTTTCATAGTCTCAATTATATCACTAAAAAGAATCATTATTCACTCCTTCTTATTTCTAATTTACTAAACTCATCTTACAAAGCCTAAGTATATATATAGATCTTTACTATGCTTACTATCTGATTTGCATTGCTGACAGTAATGAATGAAAGACTACTTTCAAGACTTGTTATAAATTATTTGAGTAGTTTATAATGGTATTTGGTCTTATCAATATTCTGGTAGTCTTTCAGTGATTTATAAATAACTCTTTCTCCAATCTTTTGGATGTTTATATCATAATCTATCTGAACAATATACTTATTTACTCAAACAACATAGAGTTTGTATTTCAAGCTTCAGAGAAATCTAAGTTTATTGACAAGTACTATTTATTACATGACTTACCTCTAGGAAAACTTAAGAGAACAGAATAAGATTTCCTGGAGGCAATAGCTATTCTAAGTACTTCTACCAATCTATAGCAATCAGGCAGAATAGTGCTGATATAAAGTTAGAATGATTGTACCAGGTAGTCAGAGATACTAATAGAAACATTAAGAACTATGTTTAGAATTGAAAGAAATTCATCTGATGGTAATTAAGAACATAGTAGAGCAAAGATATGAACTAGAGTAGCTATTAGAGTTTGTAAAGAAGTGTTAGGGCAAGTATACTTCATAGTTTTGTAATAAAACATCAGACTTGGAGTTTAAAGTTTGTAGTTCTCTAATAGTATAGAGATATTCAAATTGATAGCCCTTATTAATAAAGAATGGAGAGATACTAGTAGTACTAGAAGTATGATTGTAAGAAAGCTCTACAAGTAACAAGAGTTTGGACTAGCTGTTTTACTAATAGTTACAATATGCACAAAGATATTTCTTTAATATCTGATTCATATGTTCAGTTTTTCTATCATCTTCAGGATGGTAGCTTAAAGTAAAGTGAAGCTGTATATCAAGAGTAGTGCCTAAAGAATGGAAAAATTTTGATATAAACTTCAAATCTCTATCAGAGGTAACATAGAATAGAACACTATATTTGAAAAATACATAAAGTATGAACAGATATGCTAGGTCTACAAATATAATAGTGTTGTGTGTAGGAATGAATATTACCTGCTTGGTAAGCTAATTGATGATTATCAAGATAGTATCAAACATAGAGAATAACAAAAGTTTCTTGAAGAAATCTATAGAAATAGAATTCTATGGTTGTTTATGGATAGAAAGCTGCTTAAGAAATCTATAGGACTTATAATGCTGAAGTTTGAATCATATAAAAGTAACACAAGACTTGTAGAACTGTTATATATTAACACTGAGGCTTGACCAAGAATAACCACAGTGAATAAGTTCTAGTGTTTTGTTCTAATCAAAGTAGTTAGTAAGAATATGATTATAATTATACTAGAGAACACATGTCCAAATATTACTAGAGAATAGTATATAGATTCTTGTTACAATCAATACCTCCTGGATATTACATAGAGTAGGGTAAAGGGTAATGACAATATGATTGGCTGTGCCAAAGTAATCTTAGTTAGCACCTCATGAAGTAGGTACTCTATCTTTGCTTAATCCTCATTATTCTATGACTCATTTAACTTTATATATGATGAACAATTCTCTCATGGCTTTATGTGTATATAGCATAAAATAATTCTGTATTCCTTACACTTTACCACCTGATATAATTCCCTTTCTTCCTCTCAAGTCTTTGTCTAAGTACAATCTGAGCTCTAAGCTAAGGTTATAACAATTCTGCTATTAAGAAAAAGAAGACTAGCAGAGTTTGTAGACCATTAGCTATCTGTAGGGATGTATTTTGAAGCAATAGAATCACTAGAAAGCATCAAATAAATATCACAGTCTAGAATGTCAAGATTAGCAACTATAGCTATGTAAAGAGAGAAGAATAGAAGGACTGTTACTTATATGAAGGCTACAAGTTGTTCTTGGATGAAAATTAGCTTAAAGTTATAAGAGTTGACTATGACATAGCTAATATTTCTCTTTTTGGAATAAATATCCCACTATTTAGTAAAAGTATCTGGTTTAGTATCCATACATCCAAAGTAAAACTTTAAGAGATACTCAGACTATCTGTTGTGGCAATCACTAACTAAGATGGACAATAGTACACTAAGTAATCTTATATCACAAAGAATCTTATGAGAATTACAAGAAAACTCAACAAAAAGTCCTTAATATATTCCTACATTATATATATACTACTATTATAAGTCCTACCCTAAATTATATATATTGTCCATGAGTCCACTATACTGTTACTACAAGGTGAATATGCTACATATCACAAAATGAGCTACTCACTAATTGTGATACTTGAAACTTAGATAATTTAATAGTGATTCAGAAGTTCAGTATAAGAAGATAGTGATGATAGATGATAAGTAGTATCAATAGAAATAATTGATATTGTTAAGTCTGAGGTCTAATTCTCAGATACAGAGGTATATATACAAAAGAGTGATAGTCTATGTACAAGCTATTTCCATCATATAATCAAACTCATACCTGATAGAAGCTATTATCTGTTATAGTAGATATTAGGCTAATTTTAGAAGATAATTAATTATATCACTATATATACTAATCTTTATATAATATATAATATATCATCAGAGACAGTTTGATAAGTACTCTCCAATATAAGTTTGATTATATGAATCTATCTAGTAGTTCCTGAGATAATAGCCAATAAAACTTATAGTTACTAATAGTCTGATATCTTAGTAATCTATTGTCACTTTTATACATTTTATATATGTGCAAATAGCCCTCATTTGAAGCTTCTCAGTACAACTTAGTTTGTGAGAATAGGTCTACTAGTTGTAGAGATACAAACTGAATAAAGTTTGTGATATAAAGATCTAGTATATAAGAATAGAAGTAGAGATAAATTCTTTCTTAAGAAAGTTAAAGTATCACAACAAGAGGAGTCAAACTTTCAAGAAATATCTTTTAAGGTGAGATAGGTTAATAGAATAATAATATCCAAATAGTTGAAGATAAACTAGTGGTAAAAATTAGCAAAACCTAAGAAAAACTAAATATCCTTAATGTTAAGTTCACAAATAGTAGACTTAGCTTTTTTCTATTTTATTTTTTATTTTTATTTTTATGCTGTTTTATTTTTCTATTTTTCTATTTTTAGAACAACTAGGGTTAAGGTTGATCGGTCACACTGTCACATCAGTCACAACCTGATAGCGTAGTCACACGATGGGTCATGAGACTTAGGAGAATTTAGTAGAAGATTCAAGAACAAATGACATCATACAACATAGATACCACATGTTGGCCTCATGGACTACACATGGTTGTTTAGGGTAGGGTGCACAGTAGTTAGCATGGACCATCTGTAGGACTATATAAGGTAGACTAGTTTGTAGAAGAGTTCTCTATTGAGTTCTCTTGTATTTCTCCAGTATAAGAGTTGTTCTTATTTCCAACCCTAAGGAATAAGTTCATAACACTTAATAACTATCTGGTACAATCATTCTAGCTTTATACCAGCACTGTTTTGCCTAATTGCTATGGACTAGTAAAAGTACTTAAGATAACTGTTGCCTTTAGGAAATCTTATTCTGTTCTCTTAGATTTTCCTAGAGTTTGAAGTGTGAATTCTGTGTTTTCACCCAGTCATTCTGTATATATACCTTGAACATAATGTTGCATCATTATGAGCCCATAACTTTGCTATAGATTTTAATGAATTATAAAATACACTCAAGACTGAAATAACTACAGCCCAATAATATTATCAGAAGTGTGTTAATGCATAATATTCCTCTGCACCTGATTTCAAAGTAAGTAGTAAGGTATTCATGAAAACTTAATTCTTTAGGACCATCTAGTCCTCCAAAAAGCTATCTGAAAATTATCTTGGACCTTACAAGATCATTTTCTAGTCTAGTACTCTGTTGCTTACTCTCTGCCTTCCAGGATCTATGCACTCTGTATATTTGGTCTTCTATGTCTCTATGCTCAAACATACTACTTTTAATACTTTTTACAAGAAAACTCAACTGGCCCCTGTATTGTGGCAACCACTTATCACAAGGACAAATGATCTCACTAACGAGTAAACCTCAAAAGAAGTATGATGTGGGAATTCACAAGAGAACTTGACAAGGAGTCTCTGCTTAATTAAGGTCCTATTTATACAAATGGTTCCTGGTCCATGCTACTAATAATTAAACCTGCCCTATAGTTCATGCTTCAACCTCATGCTTGCCTCACTTTTTACACAAGGCCATCATGCCTACTCCATGTGCCCTAATGTCATCTTCTAGATTCTTCCACCAGGTTCTAGGCCTATGATGTCACATCATGTGACCTGTCATGTGACTTCCTTGTCACGTGCCTCTTCATTATTACTAAAAGAAAAGAAAAACAAAATTCCTATAAAGTCAGAAAATAACAGAAAAAGAAAATAAAAATTGTCCATGTTCAAAGCGTCTCATGACACCCTGCATTACTTATAATCAATCGAAAATTTGAGTATGAAATCTTACAGATAGTAGACTTCAAAATTGACTACTAATAGGCTTGTAAGCTCTTTTATAAGGTTATTTGATTAGAGTATAAAAACATCAAAAATAAATCTAAGTGGCTTCTTGCTACTAAACTCACTTATGTCACTAACTTGGTATCCAATTTTCATATTACTTATTTTGCCAAGTCTAGTCCTTTTTCTTTGTCCTAATCATACTGCTGTAATTTAACAGGGTTTCTCTTAGTATATTTTTGTCTATTTTTTTAAATTCTGTCTAATTCTAGCCTCTATATACTTTTTACAGGGTTTTTTCTATTTTTTGGTCTTTAACTTCTGTTTTATTCTTTATTCTAACTATTTTAATATGTTTTCTTATCTTTACATAATTAAAAGCAAAACAAAAAATTCATAATATTATAGTAATGTTCTAACAAACTTTTCTAATAAAAGACAAATAATAATGTCTATACCAAGATTTCCTTCTCAACTTCCTCAAACTCTTTGATAAACCCTTTGCTATTATTATCTTCTTCACTTTTTTTCTTAGCCTCCTCCAGATCCTACCTCATATCAACTTTAATCCTAATTCTTACCAGTTGAGCTATATTTCAATTTTAAAACTCTTCAAAGTCTTGAAGGAACTTTCTAATCCTATAGTATTTTTCTATCATTTTCTAGAGTACTTTCTCAATGGTATTTAGAACTTTATTATAGACAGAGCTTCCTTTTTTGCTAGTAGTGATATTGTGGTAAGAAATATACTATTGCTTAATAGTAATATACTCTATATAGGTTAGAGAGTAACTATAGAAGAAGAAATTAGTAGAAATAGTAAATAATTATTAACTTTACTACTTACTTACTATAGTGTACTAAGTACTCATATTTAGTGTATATACATTTCTTACAGGGGTTTTTGTTCTCTATCTTTACCACATTATCCCCATAGTACTTCTTTAGTTGCTTTCCTTAGCTTTCTTTATTGGCCACTATTTGGTCTCTTTCTCTATAAAAATCTTGAGGATTTCTCTTCTCTTGATTCTAGTAATTTTAATGCTTTTTATTACATTGGACCCTCTTGCTAAAATCTTCTCCAGCTCCTTCTCTCACTGCTTCTTTATAAGAGAACTTGTTTTTCTAGAACTTTTCTTTTTTGGATTTTCCAATTGATCTATATATAATCCTTTCTAGCATCTACTTTCTTTTATTTTCTATTTTGAGAAACTAGGATTAGGGTTTAGTATGATATTACCTATCACTGTCACAAATGGTCATATGACAAGACAAAGTATCACACATCAGTCATATAGCACAATAGAAGATAGGAGAAGATTCTAAAAGGAACAATATTATAAAACATATATAATATATGTTGACTTTAAGGTAGACATATGGTTATTTAGGATAGGCTAATCACAGTAGTAGTATAGATCACTAGTCTAGGTATATAAGATAGACAATCTTGTATAGAGTTCTCTATTGAATTTTCTTGTATAATCCTTATATAAGATTCTTTTTATTGACTAACTTTAAAGTCTTTGAGTTGTAACACTAATATACTTTTCTATATCCTAAATCTTTTCAAGCTGTATACAAACATTTCTAATCATTTTACTCTCCTTTTCTGTATTTTTTTCACTCTTTCATAATACTCTGTAGTCTTTTGTAGCTTACTATTGTCATCTACACTGAATAATTATTCACCCATCTACTTTTCTATACTTTGAAAGCACTTATTAAGCACTTTGGCTTTCTTTTAATTTGGTCTCTCCATTGTAAAATGTTTCTGATTACATAAGTATCATTATTCCCTACTTATGTAAACAGCATTCCAGTATATTAGAATGAATCTGCTATTATATGGAGTAGTTGTTATCTTCAAGAATTCCCATTCTATTTTCTTAGGATTTTCTGGAAATAAGTATATAGTTAGTATTTTTTAAACAATAAACTTAGGATTTTCTAGAGATTTGAAGTGTCTTGTTCTTTTACTCAGTTGCCCTAATACTCCTAGTCTCTTTCTTTTCATACTGATTCTATAAAGTCTCCTTTTTTGCTCTAACCTCTGTTGTCTTCTTTGATTTTTGAGCTGCTTGTTTAGCACATCATAATCTTACTGTATTTTCCAGGTGGGCTTAGAGTAGTTGCTCTTCTTTGTGCTGTTTCTTTATTTTCTTTTATGTTGACTTAGGTATTATTATAGATTTTCTGGATAAACTGAATAGGATTTTAAAGGCTCAGTTCTAAAATACTATTATATACTAAGTTTACTCATTTCAAAGACTGCTCTCTATAGTAATGATTTTTTATTCAATTCTCAACAAAAGTCTGTCTTCTACAATAGCTTTATTTCTATAACACATCTCTTATGGTAGTGATATAATCAATCTTAAACTTCTTAAGTACTCAGTCTTTTACAATAAAGATATTTCTATTCAACTTGGCCTTCTATAGTAGAGTTCTCTTATTAACTTCTTTTAGTGTCTTACTACTAAAACTATAGTTTGCTAGTCTAATAATCAAATATTCAAGTTGAACTTAATTTCTAGTATTCTGTCACATTTTGTTCTAATCATATTTGCTCTAACCTATAGACAATTTCCTTCCTTCATTTAGTATAAATCATATATCTCCATTCTATCTTAGATGTTCTTGCTAAACCCTTACTAACTTCATAGACCTCTATTCTCTAATATCTGAGGATCAATAGAAGTTAGGGTAACTCACTTAATAGCCTCTGTTTCAGATAACTATACTAAGTAATATACCTGGTATATAATCTGGTAGTTTGTATTATACTAGTTATCCTAAAAATTAACTAAAACTAATATTCATTTCCAGTATTGGTAACAATACACCTCACTACTCTCTAGTAGTTTTCCATTTGCTAAATCTCTAAGTCTTATTCTGAAATATATGACTAGTGTAGCTAATAGAGATACAACATACAAGTTAAAGCTAAAAGATTGTTCTGGCTTATCTTTCATATTCTTAAATAACACATTAATCACTTATCTGGACTTTTAAGATGCCTTATTGGATCTTAGATAATAAGATGTGAACCACATTTAATATATTCTTTGGTGATATGCCATTATTAGTACTCACTCTCTTTAGACTTTGTTTTATCTTTTAAAGTTGTAATTACATAGCAGACAAATAGTACAGTATATAAGCTGAAGCCAAGATTGTTCTGGAAAGTTTATATTACTATATATTTTGTATGAGGTTTCTATATCTAGTATATCTCCAAGCCAATCTTATAAGCTTTTGTTTTTCAGTATAAACAATACTTAATATTACCTTTGGAAAACCTTATCCTATTCTCTTAAGATTTCCTAAAGCTAAGTTATATTTGATTATTAGCTATTACAATATAACTTAGATTGTTCTGAAGATATAAATTCTGTGAATTTCCATAAACTTCATTCAGTCATTTTAACACTTTCTATTTCTATACAAATATAAATATATAATGCTTAAACAATTTATTATGAGTACTATGTATTATTACTTAGTTGTTAAGGTAACTAAGCAAAGTTTTGTGGAATTTTATGATCTTTAAAAAAACCTAAGAGAACAAAGTAAGGTTTCTAAAAGCAATAGACATTCTATATAAATATACTATATATTTCAATCTCTGGAATCAGCTTACTTCATGAAGAATGATAAGAACAGCATAACTAAAGATATTCATAATAGAAATATCTAAAGTGTTAGCCTAAAAAAAAGAAGTTGCCATTAGTAATGAATGGAAGAGAATTGGGATGATAGATAAGATTGCACTTGGTAGAGGTCAGTAGTAGAAAGCAGAAAGTAGTAGAGTTAACTAGATAAATCATATAAAGTTAACAGTAGTATTTAGCATTCTAGAAGTGTCAGGAGTACAATATGAAGTATATATATAGTACCAGCCAAATGTCAAAGCTAAGCTTAACATTATGTACTTTGAATATAACTGGTTTAGTAGCTGGTCTATTCCTAACAGAAAGAGAATTTGGAGTTAAAAGAACAGGTTCCCTTATATTAGTCATGCTGTACTGATTACAGTTGTTATATTCCAATCCAGCTGTATCTATTCCAACCCATGGATGATACCTCTCTCTTATTTGCACTCTCTAACCTCTTCTAGTACAGATCACTCATCTCCATTTCACCTCAGATGTCCTTACTAGACTTTCACCAACTTTATAGATTTCTGTTCCTGATATTTGAGAATCACTAAAAACCAGAGTAATACTTAGCAGTTTTTATTCTAGATAACTATTCTAGATAGTATACTTAGTATCTAAGCTGGTAGTTTATACTGTAAGCCTCATTTTGAAAATTAACTAAAACCATCACCAACTTCTGGTGTTAGCAATGTCAATCTCTCATCTTCTGGTAAACTTAGCTACTGTTGTGTCTCTGAGTATCTTATCTGAAATATATGACTGGTACAACTTGTAGAAACACAGCATATAGGCTGAAGCTGAAGATTATTCTGACTCCTGTATTCTGTATACTTGGATAACACTTATTAAACCACTTTTGGACTTCTGAGAGACCCTCATCAGATCTTGGATAACAAAATGTGAGCTATATCTAACAACAGTTATGAGTATGAAAGTAACAAGAAACATTTAACAAAATGAAGATATCTGATCCATGTTAGAAGAATTTGCAGAAGAGGGAGGGAGTGAGTGTGAGTGTGTGAGTATTATTTATACCAGAAGATAGATGTGCTTGGATCAGTCTATGACAGTTGACATAGATAATTGTTATGGTAAGCATTCTAGTCTTTTCATTATGATAGTAATATATACCAGCATTGTATTTTCTTTTCCAGATAGTTGCATGGACAACAGTACACAGTCATGATCAGTGAATAGGCAGGCAGAGTGCTTATTCAACAATCTGTACAGATTTGGACTTTCATTTGAAAAGTCAGATAAGAGGCTGATTTCTCAGTGTTCTGAGAGGTAGGTAAGAATTGTTAATGAATCCAGCCTACAGTGTTTAGACAAGATCTGAGTCAGAAAGGACTTGGACAAATGACCCACAAACAATGCTCCACGATACCATAGCCACTCGTCACGTCATAAGAAGAGAAATCCCATTTGATATTTGCTGGTAACATTACCC
>JAJOHK020001594.1:0-12681 GCA_022457215.2 Leucocoprinus gongylophorus | reverse complement strand
ATTACAAATAATAGTCACATAATAGTAGAATTCAATGTCTCTTAACTCATGTATTGAGTACACAAAGAACTCAATAGTATTGGTCTATATGCATTTATGCTAATCTACTCTAAAGTATGACTCAGATTTTCTAATAGGTTTTATGATGTTCTATTTAGTCATGTAACCATGACTATGGCAATGTGACTCCAGTTGTGATATATCATGTTTTTGTTACACTTTGTGACCTTGTAACTGTTATGTCCTTAGCTAAGTCTGATAAAAGATAAGAGAGAAACTAAACTATATAAGAAAAAAAAATCTAAGTTTATCTTAGAGAATTCTAACAACTCATAGCTTCTTATTATAAGACTTTGCATTTCTTCTTAACTCTCTTAACATCTTAATAATGGTTCACTTTGAAAGTAATAGTCTTGTACTAGAAATCTCTTTATAATCTCTATATATAACAATACTATAAGAAAACCAGCCCTTACACAAAATTCCAGTATACAAACATTGCAGAAGTCTATATCTTAAGTTCTTGGATAAAAACAAAAGAGCTCAATCAAGTTCCAAGTACAAACTAGTCCATCTTATATATTACAGACTGTAGTTTGTGTTATGATTGATACCTTCTGGATGCAGCATGGACATGGGTCAAGGGTATGATGACGACGATCGGCTGCACCGGAGTAGTCTCAGTCAGCGCCTCATGTGGTAGGCACTGCAACCTAGCCTAGTCCTTACTTTCTCCATCTTGTTTCCTCATGTATGACGCCTCATGGTTGCTTCGTGAACATTCTCTAAGACTGTATATATAGCGTAGATATATTCCTGTATCCTTATGCTTTACCACTTATAAACTATCCCTTACACTTCCTCAAGTCTTTGCCTAAGTACAACCTGAGCTCAAGCTTAAGGTCGTTACATTTGGTAAAGTGTCAACGAGCTCACCTTGCAAGAGAGGTGCAGTAGGACAAACCTACAGACAAAACAAGACAGCGTTATCTGTCGAGAAACAAAACACGTGTAGTACAAACTACAAGAAGACAAGACAAGTTCTAGAAGAACAAATGATATAGAGGCATTGTCGGAACGACTGGGATCTCTACAGATCAACGAAGAAGCCTCAACAGAAGAATATGAACAGACGGACACCGAGATGTCAGTAGCACCAGCAGTCAGCGGGAACGCACAGGCAGGATTGCCTAAGAGTATGGTACCGGACCCAGGATGGTTTGATGGAGACCGGTCGAAGTTTGAAGACTGGTGGAGAGGAATTAGACTGTTCCTCAAGAGTAACAGAGTCACCGGAATGGACGACAGGATTACAGCGATCCTAGCTCGCCTCAGAGGAGGTGTAGTGGGAATATATGCACAGAAGAAACTCGACGAGTTTGATGAAGACAACGATACCCAGGATTGGGACGAATTTGTAAAGGAATTCAAGACGACATTCAGCGACAAGTCCAAGGCAGCAGATGCCGAGTGGAAAATCGAGACCTTCAAGCAAGGCAAGAAGAACACAGCAGATTTCATGATAGAATTCAAAGCACTGGCCACGAAGGCAGACACAGATGAACTCCATGCCATATTCCTGTTGAAGAAGAACGTATGACAAGATATAATCAAGACGATATTGGGTTATCCACCCATAGCAATGCCAGAGACACTCAAGGAGTGGAAGGTGGCAATTACATCAGTGGGACAAGGGTACAAGTCCACAGAGGGAAGGCACGATTACAAGACGGGAACGGGAACCACATACGGTGGAAGAGGACAACCTATGGACATTGGGAAGTCCAACGACAACTTCAAAGATGGGAAGCCTAAATGCTTCAATTGCAACAAATACGGACACATGGCAAAGGAATGCCGATTGGGAAAAAAGGAACGAGAGATGCGAACATGCTTTAAATGTGACAAGAAGGGACACATCGCCAAAGACTGCAAAGGAAAGCAGAAGATGAAGATACACAAAACACAAGAAGAGGAGTCAGATGAAGAAGACAAGAACGACAAGGAGCAGGGTTTTGGAGACGATCTCGAGTAGGCACAGTACAAGAGATCAAACCTGTAAACTCCTCTAAAAAATATATTATTCCAAATCGCAGAGCAAGCAGTGGAAAGAGAGAGTTAAACATGCAAGCAGACATCAAGACAAGAAACAGAAGAAACCTAAAAGTGAAGGCCCTAGTGGACTCGGGATGCACCCACACAGGGATAGACAAACAATTGGTCAAAGAGAAGAAAATACAAATGAAGGCAATCGACTTCTCTTTCGAAGTATTCAATGCAGACGGGACTAAGAACGGAGAGGTAACCAAGGTGGCGCCTCTGGAAGTAGAGATCAACGAACACAAAGAAAAACTGGAAGCTGCGGTAATGGACCTAGCAGGAACGGACATGTTTTTGGGGCACGACTAGCTGGTCAAACACAATCCAGAAGTCAATTGGAAAACCGGCACTATCAAGTTCACAAGATGCCCAGGCAACTGCACCATAACGCACAAGGACATACGATTCAATGCCAGAAGGACAAAGGACACGGTATTGGACAAAACGGAATAGGACAATGGAGAAATAGGCAAGGAACCGGACAAAACAAATCCCGAAGATCTACCAGAATATATTCGACCGTTCACTCATTTGTTCAACAAGAAGAAATTCGAAAAACTACCAGAGCGGAGAGAATGGGATCACAAAATCAACCTGACAGAAGAAGCTCCAAGGGAGTTAAACGCAAAGGCCTATGCAATGACAATCAAGGAAGAAGAAGCCCTAAATCAATGGCTCGATGAACAACTCAAAGCAGGACTCATTGTGGAATCCAAGTCATAATATGCGGCATCTTGTTTCTACATCCCAAAGAAGGACGGTTCATTATGATTGGTTCAAGATTACAGGAAGTTGAACCAAGTCACCATAAAGGACAAAATGCCACTACCATTAATCGGAGAAGTCATCGACAAACTCAAGGAGGCCAAATATTTCAACAAGTTGGATTTGATTTGGGGATACAACAACGTACGAATCAAAGAAGGTGACAAATGGAAGGCAGCTTTTCTTACAAACAAAGGACTATTCGAACCCCAAGTGATGTACTTTGGATTATGCAATTCACCAGGAACATTCCAAAGAATGATGAATAGCATTTTCCGAGAACTACTTCACGAAGGAGTGTTGGCCAACTACATGGACGACTTTGTGATTCCAGCAAGGACAATGGAAGAGTTAGAAGAAAGAACGATTCGATTCCTGAAGATAGCCGAAAAGCACAACTTGTGCTTTAAACAATCGAAATACGACTTCAACATGGAAGAGATTTCCATCCTAGGAGTGATAGTTGGAAAGGGACAAATCAAGATGGAACAAGAGAAGATAAAGGCAGTAAAAGAATGGAAGATGCCGACGAAGATCAAGGATGTCGAGAGTTTTCTTGGATTTGCCAACTTCTACAGATGATTCATTCACAACTTCAGTCATACGGCAAGACCATTGAATGAATTAAAGGGCAAAAAGGAGTGGAAATGGGAAAAGGAACACCAGGAAGCATTTGAGGAACTCAAGAAAAAGATCACAAGTCAACCGGTACTAGCTTTACCTAGGAGAGAAGGAAAATTCAGAGTGGAGACGGATGCATTAGGACATGCCATTGGAGGAGTACTTTCCCAAGAGCAAGAAGGGAAATGGAAACCCATTGCGTTCTTATCAAGAACAATGCAACCAGCAGAAAGGAACTACGAGATCTACGACAAGGAACTATTGGCAATCGTGGAAGCCTTGGCAAAATGGAGACAATATCTACTGGATGCAGCGAAAACATTCGAAATTTGGATGGACCATGAGAATCTGAAATATTTCTGAGAACCTCACAAATTAAATGGACGACAAGCAAGATGGTACTTGAAATTGCAGGACTACGATTTCGTTTTATGACATATCCTCAGGAAGACAAACACAAAGGTGGACATTCTTTCAAGAAAGGACCAAGTGGATACAAAAGAAGACAACAAGGACATACAACTCCTGAAAGATAAAATGTGGTCGAGGAAGAGTACAAGCAAAATCCAAGTATTCAACAGAAAGAAAAGAGGAGACAAAAGCGATATAATCAAGAAGATTAGAAGAAACAACACCAGGGAAAAGGAGGTCATTCAAGCAATGAAAAGAGAAGATGGATTGACATGGGAAGAAGACAATGTGGTTTACATGGAAGGGAGGATATACGTTCCAAACAACAAGGACCTCAAGGAAGAAATCCTGAAAGCACATCATGACCCAGCAGATGTTGGACATCCGGGACAACATAGGATGCAAGAGCTCATCAAGAGAACATATTAGTGGCCAGGACTCAAGGAAGACGTCAAGAAATATGTTCAAGGATGCCTAAAGTGTCAACAGAATAAGGTGCAACATCAAAGAAAAGCTGGCAAGCTTCATCCATTGGAAATCCCAGAAGGACCATGGCAGGACATCAGTATCGACATGATAGGTCCATTACCAAAATCGAACGAGATGGACGCCATACTAGTAATTGTGGATCGTTTCACGAAAATGATCAGACTAAAGGCGACAACGACAAATCTATCATCAGAAGGAGTTGCCAAGATCTACAGAGACAAAATATGGAAGATACATGGAATACCCAAGATGATCCTTAGTGACTGTGGTCCACAATTCGCGTCGAAATTCATGGAAGACCTTACAAGAATATTGGGAACCAAGAGGAAACTGTCTACAACATATCATCCTCAAACCAACGGACAGACAGAAAGAGTCAACCAAGAAATAGGAACGTTCTTATGGCACTACATCAACTATCAACAGGATGACTGGACAGAATGGTTGGCCACTGCAGAATTTGCTTACAATAACAAGAAATATGCGGCAACAGGGAAAACACCATTCGAACTAAATTTTGGAAGACACCCCTGGAAAGGAGACCTCATGGTACAAACGGAGCTGCCATGAGTAGAAGAATTTGCAAAGAAGCTACAGGAAAGTTGGAAACAGGCAGCACAAGCAATGGAAGAAGCTCAGAAGAACATGAAACAATAGTTCGACAAAAAGAGAAGGAATCCTCAAGGCTTGAAGGTTGGCGACCATGTGTGGCTGGAGAACAAAAATATCCAGTTGAATCGATCCTCAAAGAAGCTGGACAATAAAAGATACGGACCTTTTAAAATCTTGAAGGACATTGGTTCAGGAGCATTTCAACTGGAACTTCCGGAAGGCTGGATGATTCATAATGTCTTCAATGAAGATCTTCTAACACGGTGTGTGGAGCCAAAGTTCAAAGGACAACACAAGGAACCAGCACCCCCACCAACAATTATCAATGAGGAAGAGAAGTACGAAGTAGAAGAAGTTTGGAAGCATAGGAAACGAGGACAGGGAACACAATATTTGGTGCACTGGAAGGGATACAGGGACAAACACGATCAATGGATAGTAGAAATGGGATTGCCACATGTAAAACAGGCGGTCAAAGACTATTGGACAAGGTATTTGAGTTGAAACCTATAAAGAGGGGGGGTAAAATCCCAGTTCGACAGCCCAAGAAATCACTCGAATTCTAAAGCACTTCCAACAAATGTCTTTCCCAGTTAACAACAACACCTTTGTTACGGCACCCACTTCCCCCAACCCATACATCTCACAAAACCTCAACAACATGGACCAAGCACTAGTGATGAAGAGAGAGCGAGAGGACTGGTTGAGGACATATCACAAGATGTTGAAAGGAATCGAGGCGATGATCGATGTTCAAAGAGCAGTAAAGGACATGAAGAAGTTAGCAGAAGAGGCAGGTACGACAATTGCAGAATTGGAAGGAACTATTCTAACGGCCAGTATCAACAATTGAACCATGAACGCGACGGACATCACTCAAATAGCAGAAGATATACGATACCTACTTCAGAGCGACATGGACGATAGTGTTATGATTCAATGCTCAAAGAGTTAAGCAAAGAACAAGCTCTTGTATTGAGTGACACAAGAGAACTCGATAGAGAACTCTTCTACAAACTAGTCTACTTTATATAGTCCTACAGATGGTCCGTGCTCTCTACTGTGCACCCTACCCTAAACAACCATGTGTAGTCCATGAGGTCAACATGTGGTGTCCATGTTGTATGACGTCATTTGTTCTTGAATCTTCTACTAAGTTCTCCCAAGTCTTGTGATCAGTCTTGTGACTTTGCCATCAACTTGTGACTGATGTGACAGCGTGACCAATCAACCCTAACCTGAGCTGTTCTAAAAATAGAAAAATAAAAATAAAAATAAAATAAAAATAAAATAAAATGAAAAGAGAGAATAAAATAAAGTCCACTGTCCACGATCTTGACAGATAGGGCATTCCAAATCCAGAGGAGGTTGGCAGATGAACTCGATCGATACAAAGGAAAAGGAAATGAATATGTGGAAACGAACATCAAGGAGATACAGGAGTTATATATGGATGGAGAAATAAAGAAAGATGGCGGGAGAGTAGAGGATGAAGAAATAATACTAATCAAGCCTTATGAGGTATCCATGACAACATCATTGTCAAGCACTAGCTTCATAACGGACAAGGTCGAACACCTACTCAAACATATAAAGTTTGTACGGACACCATCCCAGACCAGGTTATTCAAACCGCCACCACACTACCAATCCCTCAAATCCAGAGGAGAAAACGATCCTATATTTTGGAAGGAAATAGCGACAACATTTTTGGAATCAAAATACAACACAAACATGGTAAGGAACAGATGCCAAATCCATATGTTCCAAGGAGGCCCACCACACGAACCATATTTCATAGCCATGGACAACAAGGATCAGATCATCATAGGCCCTAGCAAAAAGATAGTGGCTACGCACATGGTAGGAGAATTGGAGGTGTTGGTCTAATTTATGAGGACATGAAGCCTAAAACGGGGGTATTGTTATGATCGATACCTCCTGGATGCAGCATGGACATGGGTCAAGGGTATGACGACGACGATCGGCTGCACCGGAGTAGTCTCAGTCAGCGCCTCATGTGGTAGGCACTGCAACCTAGCCTAGTCCTTACTTTCTCCATCTTGTTTCCTCATGTATGATGCCTCATGGTTGCTTCGTGGACATTCTCTAAGACTGTATATATAGCGTAGATACATTCCTGTATCCTTATGCTTTACCACTTATAAACTATCCCTTACACTTCCTCAAGTCTTTGCCTAAGTGCAACCTGAGCTCAAGCTTAAGGTCGTTACAGTTTGTATATACAATACAACTAACCTACTCTAAAATACATATACTTACTATAAGGCCAACATGTTGTTACTTATTGTGGCAACCACTAGTCGAAAGACCAATAGTGTTGTGGCAACCACTAGACTGAATTGTCCAATGATCTCACTAACGAGTAAAGTTCAAAGTGGGCTATGATGTGGGAATTCACAAGAGAACTCGACAAGGAGCCTCTTCTTAATTAGAGTCCTATTTATACAAAGGGTTCATGGTCCGTGCTACTACTAAATAACCCTACCCTTATGTCCATGCTTCATCCTCATTCCTGCCTCATGTCCTACTCAAGGCCACCATGTGTACTCCAGGTGCCCTGACATCATCTTCCAGACCCTTCCATCAAGTTCTAGGCTTATGACGTCACATCATGTGACATGTCATGTGACTTTCTTGTCATGTGCCTTCTTCATCGTCTTTAAAAGAAAAAGAAAAAGAAATATAAAATCAAAAGAAAAATAGATAAAAGAAAAATAAAATGTTAGGTCCAAAGTGTTCCATAACAAATAGCAATATAAGCAATAAATCTCAAGGTAGATATTAAATAGAAATTATAAGAAAACTTGATAAGGAGTCTCTAATATATTGCTACTCTATTTATACAATAAATATATGGTCTATGCTAACAATAAATAATCCTATCCTAATATCCATGTATTGTCTATGAATACACTATGTGTACACTATAAGATGAATATGCTGTTAACATACATCTTGATATCATTCTTTCATCCTCTTTTTCCAAAGTCTAAGCTTATAACCTCATATTATGTGATATGTCATGTGACTGCAGTCACATACCTCTTCATCATCAAAGAAAAATCAAAGAAAAGAAATATCAAATTAAGAAAAATAAAAAAAAGAAAAGAAAAATATTAGTGTTTAAGCATATTATAATATTACTATGCTATATGATATCATCTATTCTAGGACTTTCTATGACCTTCTCTGTGTTACATGATTGTGTGACAGTAACATATGTGATATGTGTCACACTTTTTGTCTAAGTCTAAAATAAAGAAAAAGAAAAAGAAATTCAAAAGATAAAATAAAATAAAAGAGAAATAGAATCAAGTCTAACCATAGATACAAATCTAGGATGACTTTGGCTCCAGCAAATGCTCTGTATCTCTACATCTTGTAATAGTTATATTTTAAAAAGAAAATTATACTAGAAAGTGAATTATTGAAAAAGTTAAACTTCCAAGTATAAATACCTAAAATAGTATACTATACTAGTTAATTTTAAGCTAAGGAATTACAGAGTATTTATATATCTTAAATACCAGTACTAAGACTATCTAAGAATTAAAAAAGATAAGTAACTATTCTAGATATACTAAAATCCTTAAAAATTAGATCTAGAGTTCTATAGAAATCATTAGGAACCATATGATTAGTAATGGAGTGATTGGATATACAAAGAACCTAGGTTGATCTGTACTGGAAGTAGTATATGAACTAAAAAGAAGATATCCACTTCTATAGATATTTTAGATAAAGCAAAGCTTAGATAAACATTATCTGTGATAGAGTTAAATGAATTAGATGTATTCAGATGGTGTGTAACAGTATATAACTAACTATTTGGACTTTTAAAAGATCTCATTAGATCTTAGATAATAAAGTGTGAGCCAAATCTAATAATATATTATTCAAGAACAAAGTCAGAATGACCTTTAGCTTTAGCTTATATATTATGACTCATAAAGTCATATTAGTTACATATTTTGGAAGAGAACTTGGTGAACTTAGGAAGGTTAGGACTACTAGAAGATGGCAAGATGTATCATTGCTAATATTGGAAATTAGTGTTAGTTTTGGTTAATTTTCAGGATAAGCTATTATAGTATAAACTACTAGTTTATATATTAGATATGCTACTTAAGGTAATTATCTAGAATGGAACTGCTAAGTAAGTTACTTTGGTTACTGTTATGATATACTTAAACCTTTATATTTTATTTTTATTTTATTTTATTTTTCTTTATTTCTTGGACAATGAAGAGGTATATAACTGTCAAGATCGTTGACGATAGACTTGACTTTTATTTTTCACTTTTTATTTTATTTTATTTTGTTTTGTTTTTCTTTTATTTTTCTATTTTTAGAACAACTCGGGTTAGGGGTTATCAGTCACGCTGTCACATCAGTCACAAATTGATGGCGTAGTCACAGGACTGATCATGGGACTTGGGAGAAGAAAGTAGAAGATTCTGAAACAAAGTGACGTCATACAGCATGGACAACACATGCTGGCCTCATGTCATACTCATGGTCATTTAGGGTAGGGTGCACAGTAGCTAGCACAGACCATGGGTAATAGTATATAAGGTAGACTACTTTGTATTAGGAACTCTATCAAGTTCTCTTGTGTTACTCAATACAAGAGTTATCTTATTGCTTAACCCTTTGAGCTTTAAGTCATAACAATGACATTATGTTATAGACCTAGAATATTGTAGAAAGAACTGAAAGAAATAATATTAAGATATATATTTATAGCATATCAACCTCAGAGTATATAGTGTAAAAATATATTAGTATTACAAACTTAAGATCTTAGAGTAGGTCAAGAATAAGAATCTTATATTGGATTAACACAAGAGAACTCAATAGAAAGCTCTATACATGATTATCTATCTTATATACCTAAAACTAATGGTTTGTACTCTACTATATTAGCCTATCTTAAATAACTATATGTATAACATACTATATAACATTATTCTTCTAAAACTTTTTACTGTCTTCCATTATAATATGTAATTGTGTAATAGTATGACTATAACAGTGACTGATGTGTGACATAAAGTCACACCAAACCCTAACCCTAGCTTCCAAAATAAAAATAAATGAAAAATAAAATAAATAGAGTCCATTATTTTTAATTCTAACAATCAGAGACTTTTTGTCAAGTTTTCTTGTGATCTCTATAAAATTCTCACTTGTAAGACTACTTTAGTGTGCTATTGACCATCTCAGTTAGTTATTATATGTTAAGTCCATCCATTCTAAAGATACATTCCTGTAGTAGTGATTTCATCATAACAAGATCTAATACCAGTCCATTTTCTATAGTGGCCATTCTTCTTGTAACAACTTAGATATCCAGTCTTCTATGGCAAAGTTCTCCTATTCAACCTTTCAGTATTTTACCACTGAAACCTTTGTTCAGAACTGTACACTAAAACCTCTGAGCATCTTTTAACTATTTGACTTGTATATAAGACTAGTAGTTACACTATAATTTACTAGTCTAATAATCAATGAAGATAACTTTTATTAAACTCAATTCCCAGCATTCAATGGCAATACACCAATATCAGTACTCATTTATACCTTGGACTTCATCTACTTATCTGAAGTTGTAACCATGTGATAGACAGATAGTATAGCATATAAGCTGAAGTCAAAGTCATTCTAACAAGTCTGTATTACCAAACTTATTGCATGTGGTTTCTATACTTTATACATTTCTGAACCAACCACATAGACTTTTGCCTCTTGGTGTGAACTATACCTAACATTAGTGATTACCATAATAGTTGAACTTAACTCTCTTCAGGAATACTATATCTCATAGTCTCCCTTACTTTACTCTTTATTTATTCTCAGTATGTGACTAATATAGTCAATCACCACAAACTTCATATAGCTGAATCCTAGACTTGAGTAAGTAGTAGCTACTAGAAGATTGTCATGAATATTGGTGACTAGACTCAGGCTGCTAGCTAGATGTATTCATTGTTTAAGTAGGTGGTGTTGTATTGACATACTTATTATTTTTGAGTAGTAATCTTGTGCTGAAGGTCTATTGTGATCTTTCCAGGAATAGTGTTGTCCAGTAAGAAAATGTCTAGTTTAGGGATTCTCTTCTTAGAAATATTAGCTAGTATTTTTTAGGATAATAGTTAGTAGGATAGTAGACAGATAGTCAGTAAACAGTGTGTGGTTAGATAAGAAGAATACTAGCTAGCACTTATAGAGAAACACTTTTGAAAGATATCATTTTTGAAGTTGTCAGATACTATAGTAACAAATATTGTTGATATAAGTCAAGTGAATATGGAAGAATTAATCAGAGATGTAGAAGAGGAAGAAGCAAAGAAGTTATTGAAGCAAGTGATGGAGAACAATGTAATGATATTAAAATTACAAAAATAATTGTTGGAGTTACAAGAAGCAGAAAAGCAAAAAAGAAGAGAAAATAAGAAAAAAAGTGTAGGAGAAGAGATTACAATGAAAAAGTAGGAAGAGAAAGAACAGAGATGAAGAAGAAAAGAGAGAGAAGAGGAAGAAGAAAGAAAGAGAATAGATGATGAGTGAAAAAGAGTGGAATAAATAAGAATAAGGAAAGAAAGAGAAGTAGAAAGAGAGTAGAGACAACAGGAGGTATAGGAGAGAAGAGGAGAAAGAAACAGAGAGATAGTGATACAAGAGAAGAAATGTTTTGTTTGTGGAGAGTTTGGGCATATTGTCCATCATTGTAGAAATATGGCGAGTAGGCAGGAAGAGAAACTAATACAGAGGTCCTTAAATAAATTTGAAGTACTAAAAAGCAAAGTGATGAATATAGGAGAAGATAGTGGAAGAGAGATAAGAAAAGATGGAAAGACAATTTTGAGAGAAGAAAGATTGAAGAAAGTGAAACCAGTGGATGTATGAAAGATAGGAGTAGATAGCAGCCTTAATGGCACTGATAGCTCAAGAAAGGAAAAGAAGAAAAAATTGTTAAGAGAGGTGATGGTGCAGATAGGGTTAAAGCAAGAGAAAGAAGAAGAAGAAAGTGTGATAGAGACATTGTTGGACAGTGGTGCAATAGAGCTAGTAATGAGCTCAGAATTTGCAAGAAAGAATAAGTTTAGAAAGAAGTTAGATAGACTGATATATGTGAGAAATGTTGACAGTATCTTTAATCATGAAGGACCAATAGAGTATACAGTGAAGGTAGGATTATTTTATAGAGGACATAAGAAAAGAACAGAAATAGATGTGATAGGAGGTTAAAAGTAGAGTGTTATATTAGAGATACTATGGTTAGCATGCCACAATCCAGAGATTGATTGGAAGACTGGGAAAGTGAAAATGACAAGATGTCTGGATGAGTATGGAAAGCAGTAGAAGCAGACAAAGTCAGAATGGTAAAAGCAAAAAGAGAAAGAACAGAAAAAGAAAAGAGTGCAAAGAGAGAAGAAGGAGTTTAGAAAACCAACAGTTGAGGAAGAAATTGAGATAGCAAGGATGATAGAAAAGAAGCAGAAAGAAAAGGAAGATTTGATAGAGATTATAACAGTAGAAGAAATGGTTCCTAGAAGTTTCCATAAGTATTTAAAAGTATTTGAGAAGAAGGAGTTAGAGAGAATGCTGACAAGGAAGACTTGGAATCATGCTATAGATCTCAGAAAAGGTTTTGTT
>JAJOHK020001593.1:0-12687 GCA_022457215.2 Leucocoprinus gongylophorus | reverse complement strand
GATTAATGAGTACAGATAAGGGAAAGATATTATTTGTGAAACTAAGATGGATGTAACCAGAATAAAATATGACACTTCCCTCATTCTTATTCTTAATATAACTTATATACTGTTATAAAACCCACTTTTTTTTTTTTTAAATCAACAATTTATTACATAAAGCATGGAGGCAGACTGTAGTAGCTACATTGTAACTATGTACAAAAGAGGCAAACTAACATAATGCTATAGACAAGAAGAGAAAAAGACAAAGAGAAAAAAAAAAAAAGAACAAATCAAAAAATATGCTAAGAAAATTAGTTATGATATCTACTCATAGCTAATAAAGAGATATTGTCAGTAAAGGCAAATATACTTGGATTGATAACTAAGAACATGACAACATGGCCTAGCAAGTCTTTTCTTGTATTCCAGTATCTATTGAACCTATCACATTCATAGAGTATGTGACATCTTGATTCAATAGGATATAATCCACATAGACACTTAAATTCCTCTCTAAGGAAGAATCTAAGTCTATACTCACTAATTGGAGCATGATTGGTTATTGCTAGTAAAGCATGTGCACACAACGAGTTTGAGTGACTGAAGACTTTGAGCTAAGACCCTCCTTTGGCGTAGGATGGTTCAATGTGTTACGACCTTAAGCTAGAGCTCAGGTTACACTTAGGCAAAGGCTTGAGAGAAGTTAAGGGGATTGATAGAAGTGGTAAAGTGTAAGGATACAAGATAGTATCTATGCTATATATACTAGTTAGAGGTGAAACAATGTGCAGTCCATGAGGCTAATAACATGAGGAGTACATAAGAAAAACGAATCATAGAACATGAGGATGAAGCAAGGATAGTGCACCTACTACATGAGGTGCTGACTGAGCTACATGTGGCGCAGCCAATCATGTCATCATTACCCTTCACCCATATCCATGCTGCATCCAGGAGGTGTCAATTGTAACATAATGATGTTGTTATCATCATTGAGTAGGTTAAGAAATTGCTTTCCTTTGAGATCTAAGGCTTGAAATATCATCTTCCAAGCATTTAGGATGTCATCGCTTTCTCTTTTCTTGCTGAAGTCCCATAAGGTTTTGCTGAGGAAGAGCAGAATGGGATTGAAGGCCTTAGTTTCTTTGTCAACTGCTTTGTGGAGAGACCAGTTAAGATGACTGAGACATTCCCAGAATTCAATGGAGTTGTTCTGGTATTGAAGGAAGAAAGAACAAAGTTCAGCAAGTATTGCCACTAAATGGGCTTGAAAGGAGTGTGAAGATGGGTCAAAGATTCTTTTGGCTTCATAAATGGAATTGGTGGCGATGATGATTTTGGAAATGTTATTGCGATTTGAGGCTTGGTTAATACTGCACCTAATGGCAAAAAATTTAGCTTCAGTGCTAGTAACATGAACTGTATGGTGGACAGTCTTGGCAATAGGTTTATTGTGAGTATGCATGTGTGATATAGATGTAGCAATATCATTCTTGATACTAGCATCTGTGACTACAATGGCAGTAGAAGGAGAACTTGATAACTCAATGACCATGTTGTTGAGTTAATGAGCACAAGATTTATTGTCTTTCTGCTTGTTATGTAAGTTAAAAAAGAAGCGATCTGAGAAATTGTCAATGACTCTGTGACCAGGAGAAAGTTCAGAATAAAGAGGGGTAAATGAAGAGAAAATTTCATTAAACCTGTTGTCCATGTTCACTAAATAGCTTTTAATGAGGGATTGCTGATGGCTGGTGAGAGAATTGAGTAAGGCTAGATGATGCGATGTAGATGCATTGTGGGATGAATCTATAAGAGATTGGATAAGATGACTAGAGGGAAGGGAATGCGCTTGAAGTTGTGATCTTCCACCAAGTTTTTGAAGATGAAGGTTGATAGGTATGAGTTTTGCAATAGCTTCAATACCAAATGACAGGAAGGTTTTGAAAGCCCCTAAAATCCATATAGTGGCTCTTCTTTGCATTTTCCCTAGTATCTTCAAGTGATATGATATGGGAGCATGGTTGTAGAACTAAAGTTAGAATCTGTAAAGCATAATAGGGAGGACATACATTTTGTATAGAAGGCGCTTCTGAATCAGATTGATGCCTCAGCTTGAATTACCAAGAATTTTCATACATTTGACTGTGAACATTGCTTTGTTGGAGTAGAAGTCGATATGTTGATGAAATAATAGTTTTCTGTCAAATATAAAGTGTTATAAGACAAGAGTGTGGACAGACTTGGACTAGGGTTAGGGTTAAGTATTATAATTATTAGTCTACAACGGAAGAGAGATAGGAGATAGGCATGTGACCTGGAAGTCATGTGACAAAGGCTAGAATGGTCTGGAAGGACTTAGGGTCTAGAAGGATCGGGAAGAGTCTAGAAGAAGTTAGGGTTAGGGATGACATCAAGGGACTATGGTTCCTCATGGTATACATATAGTATGCACATGTACAGTGGAGATTAAGAGTATGACGTCAGGGCACATATAGAAAGCATGGTGGCCTTAAGGTAGAAGCATGTGGATAAGTAATAGGATGAGTAAGAAGACATGAGGAAGACGCATGGACTTAAGGGCCAGATAGATATTGTTGTAGCATGGACCAGGAGCAATGTATATATATAGTAGATGAATATAGCGAGGGCTCCTTGTTGAGTTCTCTTGTAATCTCTACTACAAGATAGTCAGTTAAGAGCTTTGCTGAAGTAAGCAAACTACAAGTGCCATTCCGGTGAGTGGTTGCTACAACATAAAGCCCAAGTACTTCCATGTATTCTTGGGTCGAAGGATGGTGTCTGTTATGGCAACCACTAGACACAATGTCCAATAGCTACATAAGCGAGTAAAGCTCTCAGTAGGCAATCAAGTGGGGAAATCACAAGAGAACTCGACAAGGAGCCTCTGCTAAATTAGAGTCCTATTTATACTGTTACATGTTGGTTCATGCTACTATCTCATGTCCACCTTACATCTTACTCAAGGCCACTATGTGTACACTATATGCCCTGACATCATCTTCCAGATTCTTCTATTATGTTCTAGGCCTATGATGTCACATCATGTGACCTGACATGTGACTGCAATGTCACATGCCTCTTCATCATCAATAAAAGAAAAAGAAATTCAAAAGAAAAGAAATATAAAATCAAGAAAAATAGATAAAAGAAAAAGAAAAAGATTAGTATTCAGAGTGTTCCATAACAGTGCCTCCTATAGGTATAAGGTCAAGAGGAGGGGGATTAAAGTTGCCATGAGATCTGTTAAAATGAAAAATGTCAGTCTTGGAATGTTCTACTATAAGACCAAATTTTTCAAGTAATTTTGTCATGACATTGTAACTACAGAAAAGGCAGCAGTTAGAGGTGTAGAATGATTTACTCTGGGAAATGAAGAGTCCATCATCAACAAAAGAAATGATAAAGACAGGAATATTTAGATTTTTTTAAGCATTTTTCAAGAATATAGAGAAATGGAGAGAGGTAGAGAGCAGATAATATAGGAGAGAGTGCAGAACCTTGGCCCACTCCAACATTAATGTTAAATATAGGAGAAGTGAAATTGTTCCAAAAATAGTTTGTCTTTCTATCTACAAGATAATTGGCGAAGAAAGAAACAATATAGTTGTTGAACCCTGCTTTCTTTAGGATGAGAGAGAGGAGTCAATGATTCAGTGATGGGAAGGACTGGGCAATATCAAATGCAAGTGTGCTTGTCGAAAGGTTTTTAACCCAACCAGAATGAATGATATGTATAAGAGCAACACCTGCATCAGTTGTAGATTTGAATTTCAGACCTCCTAGTTGACTTGGGTGAATGAAATTGTTCACAGTGGTTAGGAATTGAAGTCTCTCACTGATAACTTTCTCGATTAGTTTGCCCATTGTGTTGAGTAGGATAATTAGCCTAAATGACTTAGAAGAGTCATATGAAGCCTTGTTAGGCTTGGGTATAATGACCATTGTAGACTTTTTGAAATGAAAAGGCCAGAATCCTAACTTGATACATACGTTAGCAATGCTGATGATGATGCCTAAGCAATTGTCATCTTTGAGGATAATTTTAAGATTGCTTCACAATAACTTATCTGGTCCTGGTGTGGAAAAGTTATTGTAGTTAGTAATGGCACTCTTGAACTCTTCTTTAGAAAATGGGGCCTATGAGGAAGGAGGTTTGTCGGCAACCTCATCAAGGATATTAATATCTACTTGATGATGGAGAGCAATGTTGAAGGTCGAATGAAGTGCATTCCATAAGTCGTTGATGGTTAGGCATGGTTGATTGTTATATTTGATAGCCTCAACAGCTGGTAACTTGTATTTGTTAACCCAGCTCATAAGTTCCCAAGGTCCTCATTTTTTGTAGGCAATTTCTTGGATTTTGAAATCAAAGAAGAATTGCTTGGAGGATTTGACTGTTTTCTTGAAGATCTTCCAGTTTTTGATAGTTCTTGTCAACCTATAATTCCTAAGAGATCGATTACAATTCTTGTTCCACCAGCTCTTTGAGTGTCTAGTGATGTTGACTCATTTAGAATTCTTCCTCCATGCACTTTTGGTGTTTGAAGCAAATATATTGACAACATTTTCAAGCTTATCAATGTTGGATAGGTTAGAGACATCAAGGTTCTTGATGATGAATGAGACTTCTTTGATGAACATTGCTTCTTCTTCACTGTTCTTCATAATAGAAAACTTAGATGAATTAATGTTTTCTTCCACAATGGAAATGGAGACTGTTAGAAGGGTGTGGTCAGAGGTAAGTTGCCAATCAGGGTGGATCGAGTGATTGTTAAGTTCAGATGAACCACTTTAAAGGAACATAAGGTCAATAACAGAGTCTGCTTCACCAACAGTATCTGAGTATCTAGTGGGAACTTGGTTAGTTGGGACTGACAAGTCCAAGTTAAAAGAGTCTACTATAATAATGAGATTGTCACTAATAGAAGAATGGTAAGGAAAAGATAGGTCCCAAATACTATCTCAAATATTAAAGTCACCAGTCATGATAAGGAGATTTGGAATGTTTGTCTTAGAACTTTTGAAATACTTTAAGGCAAAGTAGGCAGAATCAGAATAGACATTCATGATCCATGAAACAACATTGTTGTTAGAAAAATAAACTAGAAGAATGTCTCTGTGATTAATGATATCTTTGTAAAGTGAGAAACGAAGAGATGAGAGTCTAATGTTAACATATATAATGACTCTAGGAGAATCATTTGCCAAGTTGGATTCTCTAGCAAAGGTGAGCCAGTTTGGGTAATTAGAAATGCCTACCAAAGGAATGCCTTCACAGTTCTCCAAGCTGGGAATAGATCTAATGGTTGTCCAAGATGGTTCTTGAATGAAGATAATGTCAAAGTCATAGTTGATTTCAAGGATCAAATTGATAATGAACTTATTCTTCTGGACTTTTTGTGGAAAAAGCTTCAGGTCTTTCAAAATCATATTGCACTAGTGTTTGCAGTTGAATGAATTGAGTTTCTCCTCTTTTCCTAGAGCTTAGCATATTTCTTGGTATGCTACTCTTTGTTGAATCAATGTCTCCAGAAAGAACATTTATTTGAGTTGGCCTGATAATCACCTTTACAATTGATATATCTGAATGTGTGAGGGCAGGGTTCACCCTTCTTGGTCTCTAATCTAGAGGGGTTAATTTCATTGTTAGCCTTGTAATACCAGGTAAAATAACGATGATGGGTAGTAAGGTGAGAACCATTACACTTCACACATTTGGCCTCCTGAGTGTGGCATATGCCAGCTATGTGGCCCTATTTCCAACAGTTCTTGCATTGAGGAACTTCTGGATTCATGTTAGCTCTGCAGACAGTAGTGATATAGCTTTCTACATTAAAGCATCTGTTGATGATTTTTTTGCCATTAGACCTGTTTTGAGTATTCCATATGTCTATCCAGATTGTTGCCATATCCGACTTGGGTGAGGACAATGTCATTAAAGATGTAATTCTTCTTGAGGATTATCTCAATGTCCTCAGGTAAGATATGCCTGTTGGATTGTTCCTTCAAGTAGGGGATTCCAACAATTTTGAGGTAGGATTTTGACTGGGGTAGTCAAGGAGAAGCTATTTGATCATCATTATCTTGAAGAGAACTCTTGACAATTTTCTTGACTTCCTGTAAATCAGAGAGTGAGTGTTGTGACAACCACTAGACACAAGATTTAATGATAACACAAGTGGTAAAGCTCTTAGTTAAGCAATCAAGTGGAGAAAAGCACAAGAGAACTCGACAAGGAGTCTCTGCTTAATTAGAGTCCTATTTATACAATACATGCTTGGTCCGTACTACTAATAATTAAGTCTGCCCTATTATCCATACTTCATCCTCATGTCTGCCTCAAGGTCACTATATTGTATACATGTGCCCTGACATCATCTTCTAGATCCTTCCACCACCTTCTATGCCTATGACATCACATCATGTGACATGTCATGTGACTGCAGTGTCACATGCCTCTTTATCATCCCAAAGAAAAGAAAAGAAAATTCCTATAAAGTCAGAAAAATAAAATAAAAATAAAATAAAAATTGTTTATATCCAAAGCATCCCATAACAGTGAGGTGACATTGTTAGTAGAAATAATGATGTCTTTATTATCAATGCAAATGAAGTTAGCTATAATACTTGACTTGATAGATTTGAGTGCTTGGTTTATACTACTTATGTGAGAGCTTGCGTCCTTAATATACTTACTGGCCACCTTCTTGCTCATGGTGTTATGGGATGCTTTGGACATTAAACAATTTTTATTTTCTTTTCTTGTATTTTTCAATTTTACTTTTCTTTTTCTTTTGCTTTTTCTTTTTCTTGAAGAACGATGAAGAGGCACATGACAATGAAGTCACATGACAGGTCACATGATGTGACGTCACAAGCCTAGAACATGATGGAAGGGTCTGGAAGATGACGACAGGGCACATAGAGTACACATGGTAGCCTTGAGTAGGACATGAGGCAGATATGAGGATGGAGCATGGACTATAGAGCAGGTTAGATTATTGGTAGCATGGACCATGACCATTTTGTATAAATAGGACACTAATTAAGCAGAGGCTCCTTGTCGAGTCCTCTTGTGAATATCCTACATTATATCTCTACTTTGAGGTTTACTTGTTAGTGAGATCATTAGACCTTGAGTGTCTAGTGGTTGCTACAACACATGGGCATAATAATTTGTTTGCAGGAAGGGCCCTTAGTGGTCATATTAATTTGAGGCTTGGGTTTGCTCTCACTTCCATTGATGACCTTCTGGACTTAGTTAATTTTTTAATTTTGAAGATTTAGAAACATTTCTTTGATCTTGAGAGTGTTCATCGTGGCATTGAAACTCTGAGGTTTGGAAGAAGCTTGAGTGTATGACTTCTTCTGGAGGGTATCATTCTTCTTGAAATACTTAGAAATCTCATTGACTTCTTTGAGCATCTTTGCTGGGATGGGTAAAGGGAGAGGGAAAATGTAAGTGGGTTTAACCATCTCCTTACCTTTGTCATTGACTGGGGCTCAAGGGACCTGGGGGTTGAATTTGGATTTAACTTTGTTTCTGAATGATATCTTAGAGTTGTCTATGTATAAGCTATCCCAGTGTAAATTGTAAACTGCAGAGAGAAACTCCTATACCACTTTACCAATGCCATCTAAATCCTTGACATCATTAGGGTTAGCATTAACTGACTTATCTTTGATATAATTTCCCATTCTACAAAGAGATTCTTTGATGTTCTTGACATCAGATACCAAGTGTTCTATAGATACATGCAAGGAAACTACATAGAACTCACTGTCCCATAACTCAGGGTCAATAGCTTGATTAACATCGTAGTTCAACTAGATGTTGAACATGCTGTTGAACATGTTACTGTCAGATAGTAAGTTTGAGGCTGGGTCCTCAACAGATATATACTGATAACACATGTTGTCTGTGTTGTCAGCTGCCTTGCTGACTTGACCTTTCTTCCTCTCCTCAGTCGTATACTCATCTTGACTGTTGCCAATGGAAGAAACAGGTTCATCCTTATCCATCCTGTCACTATCCCTTTTGACACAAATGTTATATTCTTTGTCACTTTTGCTTGAAGAAATTAATAAAGACCTAGACTTGTGTACACTCAGTACCAAAGAATGATCTCTTACCTCGTCGCCTGTAAAGAGGTTATTAACAAAGTCAATAGCCATATCAATGTCTTGAATCGGAGCCATATTGTAAGTAGAAGAGCATAAAGTTGTAGCAGAAAGTGTTATATTCCCAAGTTCTCTAATAGACACTACCATGCAAGATAGTGGTAAGAGAAAAAGAAGGAATGGTTATAAAGCCCACTATTATGCTGTGTTTTCCATTAAATAAAAATAACTTAGCTATCTCTGCTTGATGACCAATATCAGGCCTTAGAGCTATTTTCTCTTTTGCTACCAATCTCTCTATCCATATCTATATTGTTGTTATCTGCATTGCTGTTATCTGCCTATCTTGCTGTCTCAATTGAAAAAGTACTTGTTCAATTTGATTATATTGATTCATATTGTAAAGAAGAGGAAATTAATTAGTGATGGTGTTACTAACAGTGGTGATAGTAGTGTAGAGAGTAAAAATATGTATAATAATAATAGAGAGAAGCTGGTACTAGTCTTACTCTTAGAATTGTACTCTAAACTCAACTAAATCTCTATAAGTATTAGTTGGTCTTCTTCTTGTCCCATCTCACACTGTCTACTGATTACTTAAATAACCAAATACTGCTCTAAGAGAAATATATATGATTTGTCCTAAGAAAGATATTTTACTCTAGATAATGTTTCAAAAACTTCTGTTATTCTTCTATGTATACTGGGTATAAGAGAGCCAACAGCATAGAGCTAATACTCAAAGATAAAGAATACATCCACAAAAGTTTGGTATGCCTACAATATACCACTGGGCTTTAGTATACTATATACAACTAAGCTTTCTCTACCTAGCTAATATATTTCTTATACCTAAAGCCTAGAAATCCTTCTTAACTAGGAGTATTGTTTCTGGTTAAAGATAATAAGAGATTAAAGGAAAATATATAGAGAGAACTCTATGTTGAGTAGTCTTAAAAATAAATATTGAATTCTAATGTTACAACTTAAGCCAAAGAGTTAGGCAAAAGAGAAATCTTGTATAGGGTTTATACAAGAGAACTCAATAGAGTATCTAGTATAGAGTATTTACCTTTATATATGCTAGGTTAATGGTTCATGCTCATCTACATCTAAAGGCCATATATTATATACAAGATCAATATAGTATACATGTATTATTTGTTCTAGAACCTTCTATACTCTTCTATATGCTACATGATAAAACATTATGCTAAAATCTAAGTTTCTAATAATAATAAAATAAGAAAGTCTACTATTTTTAATTTTAACAACTCTAGATTGTAGAATTTTTGACAACTTCCCTAATACATCTCTTTCCACTCTTACAATTGTTAAGTCTCAACAATCACATAGCTCATCTAGAGTTTCTGAACTATCTTTGTCATAAAGTAGTCTCTTTTCTCTCCACTCTTATTTTTGTCACTGATGCAAGTGCTACACCTCCTAAAAATATGCAAATTATCTCTACTATGTATTCCTAAAGACTAGAACAACAGATTCTATTCTTTAAATCTTCAGCTGGTTAGACAGCCAATCCCAATACTGAGCTATTTGCTATAAGACTGGATATTATCAAGACTACTAGTATAGACATTAAACACATTATTTTTATCACTAACTTTCTAGGATTTGCTAGAAAAGTAATAAACCTCATTCTTAACAAGGTCATTTCTTAACTGTCTACTCTATACTTAGATTTTTTTTCTATGGTATTAATTATGGAATTGAATTCTAAAACTATTCAAGTAATATTGAGTAGTTCTTATATTAATTAGTTTATAATAATGTAACTAGCACTAGAGTGACTACTAGACTTTATGGATAAAGTCACTACTATTACTTTTACTTCAAAGTATCACAAAATGAACTACTTACTTATTTGTGATATCTGAATCTTGGGTGTACTCTCAGAGGTTTAGAAGTGATTCAGAGATTCAATAATGATGACAATGATAATTAAGATCAATACAGATAATAAAGAATAAAGATTGATGTAAATTGATGTTGTTGAGTCTGAAGTCTAGTCCTCAGATATGTTGTGGCAACCACTAATCACAAAGATTAATGACTATATAGCGAGTAAATCTCTTGAGTAGATATAATGTGGAAAGTTCACAAGAGAACTCAATAAGGAGTCTTTGCTAAATTAGAGTCCTATATATATGTTTTTACATGTAGTCTGTGCTAACAATAATTAACCCTGCCCTTATGTCCATGTTGCATTCTTATATCTGCCTTATTTCCTACTCAAGGCCACTATATTGTCTCCATGTGCCCTGACATCATCTTCCAGACCCTTCCATCATGTTCTAGGCCTATGACATTACATCATGTGACCTGTCATGTGACTGTGGTATCATATGCCTCTTCATTATTCAAAATAAAAAAGAAAAGAAAAAGAAAATCCATATAAAATCAGAGAAAAATAAAATAAAATAAAATAAAAATTGTTAATATCCAAAGCATCCCATAACAAGACATAGAAGTATATATACAAAAGAGTGATGGTCTGTGTGCAAGCTGTTGCCATCACATAATTAAAACTTGTACTTGATGGAAGCTGTCATCTATCATAGCAGCTGTCAGGCTAATTTTAGAAGATAACTAATTATATCACTACATTGATATGCTTGTATCTCTACCAATACTTATCACTTTGAGATGCATCCATCATATATTGTTCAAAACTAATTGATGAGCACTTTCTAACACAAGTTTGATTGTGTAAATCTGTCTAGCTGTTCATGAGATATTAGCAAATAAAGCTTTTACAGTTACTGATGGCCTGATATCTCAGTTGTTTGTTATCACTTTTGTACATCCCACATATGTGCAAATAGCCCTCATTTGGGGCTTTTCAGCACAACTTAGTTTGTGAAAATCAGTCCACTGGTTGTAAAGATACAAGCTGAATAAAGTTTGTGACACAAATTATTATTCCAGAACCTTTTATATTTTTTATGTGGTACATAATTATGGATATGTGTCACAGTATCACATTGTGTGACAATTTGTGACATTTATGTGTGATGTTACTCCTAACTTTAAGTCCAAAATAAGAAAATTAAATGAAAAATAAAATAAAAATGAGAAATGAAATAAATATTGATAGAATCCACCATCTTCAACTCTGACAATATTATAACAATGGGAGAAAAAATCCTACTAATATCTTAAGTAAGAATCATGGTCAAATACTATCCAATCATTTCTGTTCATCTCATAGTCTAGAAATACTCTAAGTCTATCTGCTTATACTTTTGTTGCTTAACAACTAATATCTTAAGTAAGGAGGAGTGTTGTGAAGCATTATGGTTACTAAGCATTTGTACCATGATCAGTAGTATAATTAATATAGTAATTAATAGAAAATTTTACTTTGAGTTCAATATATTACTACTACTTATCTTACTTCACTTATACTATTAAGCTTTCCACTACAGAATTTACTATTGGTAAGTAATTGTCAGTTGTCCACACTACACCATGCTGCTGTGCATTCTATTTCTCCAACACTAATATCTACTACTATATGAGGCACTAACTGATACAACATGAGAACAACATAAGGCATAGTAAATAAGAAGTATATACTAATACAACTCTAACACATATCCTCAGCATGTAGAACATGAGGGATTCATTGATTATGACAATTATAGATATACTACCCAAGGATAGAAGTGATATCTACTAAACACAGGTCTATTCCTAAGGCTAGAACACTATGTAGTGTATATAAGAGTATTGCTCCTAATCAATCAGGTGACTTGACCAGTTAACAGAAAAGACTTTAGTAACAGTCATTGTACCAAGTTAAGAAAGCACTACCTAAGAAGCCAAGAATATTCTAAATTCCAGAAAATGAGAAAATGAATCACAATATCTTATCAAGTGGCAAAGACAACATTTCAAGGAATCAACATGGAAATATTGATGAAAAGTCATCAAGAGGGTATTAATAAGAAATAGATTATAAGTAGTGCAGTGTTACAACTTAGGTTCTTAGAACGGGACAAAAGAGGAACCTTGTATAGGGTTACACAAGAGAACTTGATAGAGAGCTCAGTACAAGATAGTCTACCTTATATACCTTGGACTTAGAGTCCGTGCTATTTATTTCTACCCTACCCTAAACAGCCATGTGTATACCATAAGGCCAACATGTGTTTAACATGTTGTATGACATCATCCTTTTTATATCCTTCTTTGCGTCATGTGACTTGTGACCGTGTCATCTGATGTGACCTGTCCAGTGACAGTGTGATCTTTGTCACTTCTCCCCAACCCTAGTTCTAAAAATAGAAAATAGATCAAAGATGAAAATAAAAATGGAAAAAAAAAGGAAAAATAAAAATAGAAATTAAGTCCATCTTCAGCGATCTTGACATGCAGTGATGTTGTAGACACAATGAATGTATGTGAGCAATCCCTAGGATTTAGTACAAGATGCTATATTTAAAAACTAGTTACTTACTGTAGATACAGCACTCACCTAGGATTCAGCACAAGATGCTGAAGTCCTAGGAACATACAAGACTCTATACAAGTGCT
>JAJOHK020001592.1:0-12694 GCA_022457215.2 Leucocoprinus gongylophorus | reverse complement strand
TTCTTTGCCGGCTTTTCTTTGAACCCCAAATCTTTCGTACTCAACAATACTCTACCGCCTTTCTTCCAATCCTCCGTTTCTTTCCTTCCCTTATCCGCCTGCCTTTTCATATCTTCCTGTGACTTCTTCAATGCTGCTCCCGCCTCCTCATGTATCCTCTTCATTCTTTCTACAAATTTTACTGCCTTCTCTACTTTTCCTCTTTTTCTTATATCACCCCCCATCTTCATTTCTCTACCATAGTTTGCCATGAATGGCGAAACCTTGGTTGCAGTGTGTACCTTGTTATTCACTGCAAACTCTACTCTTGCTAAGCACTCTAGCCAGTCCTTCTGCTGATGATCTACAAAGAACCTCAAGTACTGTTCCAACTCTTGGTTCATACATTCCGTTTGCCCATCCGTTTGTGGGTGGAACACCATTGACAACCTCGTTTCTATACCCAACATCTTGTTCAATTCCCTCGTCAACTCTGCTACAAACTGCGGTCCCCTATCTGACACCACACTCTCTGGTAATCCATGTAACTTCCACATGTTATCTCTGAGCAACCTTGCTAACCCTTCCGCTGATGTCGCCTCAGTTGTTGCCACAAAATGAGCCATCTTGGACAACCTATCGCAGACCACCAGGATTGCATCTTTCCCAGCTACAACTGGTAACTTTGTAATAAAGTCAACCGTTATATGTGTCCATGGTTTCTCAGGTACCTCGCTCAACTTCAACTTTCCCGCCAGTTCCTCCGTCCTATTCTTCATCCTTTGACATCCATCACATCCTTCCACATATCTTCCTACATCCCTTGTTACTCCCGGCCACCAATAATTCCTTGTCACTAACTCCACTGTTTTCCATCTTCCTCCATGTCCAGCCGTCGGCACGTCATGATGTAACTGGATCACCTCTGCTCTCAACTCCGTATCCTTTGGTACATATATTTTCCCCTCTTTTATTACCAAGTCTCCCTCTATTCTCCACTCTTCTCCCCTCAGTTCCTTCACATTTGCCTTCTTCATCTCTTCTACTATCCTAACTACCTCTTCATCTTTGCCTCTAGCCTTTTTTATTTTTTCTATAATACCTACTTCTGGTCCTTCTATTACTACTTCACCTAAGCTACGAATCCAATTGTCCTTAATTAATGTCTGATTCTCGTTGTCCTTATCTACACCTATTTTCCAGTCCGATCTCCTACTTAATCCATCTGCCTTCCCCATTTTTGTTTCCGGTACATGTTTCAAAGTGAAATCAAACCGAGACAGGTATAATGCCCATTGTGCCTGTCTCCTGTTCAACTTTTGCGCCTTCATAAAATATTCCAGATTTTTGTGATCTGTCCATATTTCGAATTTGAATTGCACCCCTTCTAATAAATGCCTCCAGTTTTCCAATCCCCTTATAATGGCTAACATCTCTTTGTCGTGAATCTCATAGTTCCTCTCTGTCTCATTCAACGACTTCGATAGAAATGCTACTGGTCTCCAAAGCCCATCCTTGCATTCCATAGATAATACTCCACCCGTTGCATAATCTGACGCATCCACTTCCATCCTCATTTTTTTGTCTAAGTCTGGTGCTGCTAGCACCGGTTCTTTTGTGAACCTCTCCTTCAATACTCTAAACGCCTCCCCCTGCTTTTCTGTCCAATCCCACTTCTTATCCTTCTTTACCATGTCATGCAAAGGTCTAGCTATAGATGCAAAACCCTTGATGAATCGGCGATAGTAATTTGCCAACCCCAAGAATTTCTGTACATCCTTGACACATTGTGGTGTTGGCCAGTCCAATACACCCTTCACCTTCTCTTCTTCCATCTTAATTCCTTCCGGTCCTATCACTACTCCCAAAAATCCTACTTCCCTCACCTTCCACTTGCACTTCTCTGGTTTGACATATAAATCGTTTTCCTCCAACCTTTTTATTATTTCCGCCACCAACTTGTCATGTCCTTCCTCTGTTTCTGTCCCGATTATCACATCGTCAATAAAGGCTGCTACCTTTCCAGTGTTAATTAAATCCCTGAGTAATTCGTTCATCATCACCTGGAAAGTCGCTGGTGAATTCGTCAACCCAAAGAACATAACCGTGGGTTCGAAAGATCCCTCTGGTGTGGTAAACGCTGCCTTCCACTCATCTCCCTTCTTTATCCGTACATTATTGTATCCCCATCTGAGGTCCATCTTTGTAAATACCTTCTTCGTGCCTATGTTCTCTAATACATCGGAAATTAGTGGTAAGGGGTAATTATTTTTAATTGTCCATTCATTTAAATATCTGTAGTCCTGTACCATTCTCTTCTTGCCATCCTTCTTCCCTACGAAAAACACCGGTGCTGTTTGAGGCGACTTTGAGGGTCTGATGTACCCTTTCCTCAGCTGTTCTTGAATGAACTCTCGTACTTCCTCTCTCTCCTCTCTTGACAATGGGTACACCTTCCCCTTCCTTCATATCTATAGCATGATCCCAAAGTTTCCTTGTGGACATCCTCTCGGACTGTTTCTTGCCGAAGACCTTGATCCACTTATGGAACTTCTCTGGAACCAACTTCTTCACATCTACTTCTGACTTTGCTGCCTCTTCTTCTTCGTCCCAAATCTCCCACTCTTCTGTCAGCCTTTTGATTTCTACCGGTTTTTCCCTTTTTTGTTTTTTCCTTTGTTTTTCTGCCTTTTCCTCTCTTTTCCTGCCTGCTTCTTCCTTTGCTTCCTCTTCCTTTTGTTTTTGCCATCCTGGTTTTCCCTGCTTCGGCCTCCACTGTTTCCCACACTCTGGTGGACACCTTGTCATCTTTACTTCCCCTGTTCTCCAATTGACCTCAGGATTGTGGCGAGCTAACCACGGCATTCCTATGATCACTGACCACTTTTGACCTCCAATTACATCTATCTCTGTCCTCTCCACATGTCCTTTGAAATATAAATTTACTTCCACCGTATTTTCTATTGGCCCCTCCTTATTAAGTGTTCCATCCACATTTCTTACTTGCATTGGTCTTTCTAGTTTTTTTAATTTAAACCCTTGTTTCCCTGCAAACTCTGAACTCATCACTATCCCTGTTGCTCCACTGTCCAACAATGCTTCCACTGTTATTCCTTCTTGTGTATCAATCCTTTCCAAACCTATCTTCAGCGTCACTTCCCTTAAGAGATCCCCACTGTCCAGATTGCATGCAGATGTATTATCTACTACTCTAGAGAGTATAGCAAATCTGTTATTATTGAGACCTAGTTGGGATTCACTAGATCTCCTTCCCCTTTTAAATTATTATTGTCCCGTTCTACTTCCATTCTCCTATTTGCCATTCCCCTGTTTCTACAAAATCTTGCCATATGTCCAAAACCTCCACAAGCAAAGCATGTCCTATTATCCCTCCTGTCTACATCCATGACATATGGGTTCCTCTGAGGGAACCCTACTCTCTGTTGAGGAGTTACAATGGCTGCGTTCATCCTCTCCACTCCTTCCATCGGAACAGGCCCAATTGTCGCCTATTGAGGGGGCTGTTGCCTCCTCTGCCACACTAAGGGTCGTGGCATATTCAGTTTTTGCTCCTGCTTCGGAGCACCTCCCGTTGTTTCTTTCCTTCCCCTCAACCTCTCCTCTTCTCTTCTACTCTCTCTCCAATTTCTGTCCAGGGCCATTGCCCTCCTGTACCACTGCTCGATGGAGGCCAGTGGGTTTTCTGCCTCCATCAACTTCCTCCTTATTCCCCCGTTTATTCCCCTCTTGAATTCTTCCACCAACGGCCTCCCCTCGTACCCACTCCCTCTTGCTGTCCTCTTAAAGTCCTGCACAAATTCCTCCATTGTTCTTTCTCCTTGTTCAATCTTCTTCAACTCTGTTACTTTCACCAATTCTTCATCTCCCCCCCGAACTCTCTTCTTATTTCTGCTAAAAATTCCCCTATGCTTTCGAATTCTATTTCTCCTGTTTCCAACTCCTCCAACATGTTTTCCTTCCAGATGTCTGCTGATCCCCCCTGTACAAAGGAGAGGACCCAGTTGATTTGTGCTTCTACTGATACTTCTCTTAACCTCGTCTTGATATAAATTCTACATGCTCCCACAAACCCGGATACCTTTGATGGGGTTCCATCAAAAATTTGTGGCTTAGCCACTTCAGTTTCCTCTGCTATCCTTCTTCCTCCTCCTCCTCCTTGTTGCTGCCCCAACTGTGTGGTTAGGGCAGCCACCTGCTCCTGTAGCTGCCTAATAATGGTAGGGTAGTCGGGTTGACTCATATCATATGGTGGTGGTGGTGATGGTGATGATGATGTTGATGATGGTGATGATGGTGTGTGGGGTGGTGGGGTGGGTTGTGACTGATGAGTTGAAAGGACCAATCCTGTGCTGGACTCGGTCTCTGACTCGTATTCCGAACTCGAAATTTCTGTAGGTGATAGTGGGCCCTCTTCTTGTCCCACCTACACCGTTTACTGACTACTCTTCTAACTACTGCTCTAAAAAATGTAAATGATTTTGGCTTAAGAAAGCCGTTCTACTCTAAACAGATGTTTTAGGAACAATCTGTTGTTCCTCTGCGTAGACACACCACAAGGGGGTATGTAGCACAAGGCTGATAAAGCGAAACTGTAATGAACACGTCCACAAAAGGTGATACGTTCACAATACACTAGTGGGCTTTAGTGCAAATGAACGGCTAGGCTTCCCCTGTCTAACTAGTATGCCCCTTAAGTCTAGGGTCCGACTATATCTTCTTGACTAAAGGGTTGTGTTACCCTTCGGTCGAGGATGAAAAGAGATAAGAAGGTTTGAAAGGCTAGTGTTAAGCGGTTCAAGAGTAGGAATCGAGTTCTAATGTTACAAACTAAAGACCTTAGAGTTGGTCAATAGAAAGAACCTTGTATTGGGTTAACACAAGAGAACTCGATAGAGAGCTCTGTACAAGATGGTCTACCTTATATACCTAGGACCCATGGTCCATGCTAGCTATTTCTAACCTACCCTAAACAGCCATGTGTATACTATAAGGCCAACATGTGTTCAACATGTTGTATGACGTCATCCTTCCAGAACCTTCTACTTTCTTCCATACATCATGTGACTTGTGACCATGTCATGTGACAGCGTGATCTTTGTCACTGAACCCTGACCCTAGTTCTAAAAGTAGAAAATATACGAGAAATGAAAAAGAAAAGTAAAAAATGAAAAATAAAAATAAAAATTGAAGTCCATTGTCAATGTTCTTAACAAGTGGTGAGGAAAAGACAGGTTCCAAATACTATCTCTAATATTAAAGTTGCCAGTCATAATTAATAAATTCATAATGTTCATCTCAGTATTCTTGAGATACTTTAAGGTGGAATGAGGGGAGTCAGAATAAATGTTCATAATCCAAAAAATGACATTATCATTGAGAAATAAAGCAAGTAGAATGTCTTTATGATTAATAATGTCTTTTTGGAGAGAAAAACAGAAAGAAAAAAGTCTAATATTGATATGGATGATGACTCTTGGGTAGTCATTAGACAAGTATGGCTCTCTAGCAAAAGTAAGCCAATTCAGATGATTGAGAATGCCTACTAAAAGTATGCCTTCACAATTTGTTGAGCTGGAAATGGTTCTGAGTGTAGTCCACAATGGTTCTTGAATGAATATGATATTGAAGCTTTGATTGACTTCAAAAACAATGTTGATAAGGAAGTTATTCTTTCAAACATTTTGCGAGAATATCTTTAAGTTCTTCAAAATCATATTACAGATCCATTCACAGCTGAATAAGTTGAATTTCTTTGGTTGTCCCAAATTTTAGTGTATTCTTTTGCATGCCATTCCTTATTGAAATAATGCTTCCAGAATGGGCAGTCATACAAATTGGCTTGATATTTGCCTTTGCAGTTAAGACACTTGAAGGAGTGTGGGCATGGTTTGCTCTTTTTTATCTCTAGTCTGGGTGGGTTAATTTTATTATTAGCTTTACAACACCAAGCAAAGTGATGATGATGTTCAGTGAGATGAGGGCCATTACACTTTATATACTTAGCCCCTTGAATACAACATACTCCAGCTGTATGACCCCACTTCCAGTAGTTCTTGCATTGTGGTACTCCTAGATTTATGTTTGCACCATAAACTATTGCGATATAACTACCAATATTAAATTGACAGTTAATAACTTTCTTGGTGTTTGGTTTATTTTGGATGTCCCAAATGTTGATCCATACAATGGTCATGTCGGACTTGGAAGATACCTTGATTACACATGGTTTGGAAGCAAGGACTATATTGTTGAATAGGTGATTGTTTTTGAGAACATTCTCGATTTCATTTGACAAAATATGACTGTTAGTTTTCTCACTGTTGAAGGGAATACCTACAATCTTGAGGTATGATTTGAACTGAGGGAGCTGGGCCAACAAAACTTTATCTGTGTTGGAGGAAAGTGAGCTTTTGACATATTTCTTGATTTTTTGGAGATCAGAACCTGAAGAAACATTGTTAGTTATAATGACAATACCCTTGTCCTCAACTTAAATGAAATTGGCTATAGTGCTAGATTTAATAGTTTTGAGAGCTTAATTGATGTTGACGACATGTGAACTTGAATCCTTGATAAATTTCTTAGCAATATCATTGTTTATTAGAATGATAACTTGTTTTCTCAAGGGACCCTTAGTGATCATGGTAATCCTCAGTTTGGATTTGTTGTTTGAGCTATTGATAACTTTTTGAACTTGCTCAATCTTCTTATCTGGGAGATTTAGGAACGTCTCCTTGATTTTCAGTGTTTCCTTGACAGTGTTATTTGGGATGGGTGAGCTAGATAGTATGGTCAGAGAAGTGACATTTGCATAAGACCTCTTCTGCTGTGAGCTGGTATTTTTCTTGAAATATTTTGAAAGTTCATTGACTTCTTTCTGTGATTTAGCCAGAATAGGGGGAGAAATGGAGAAAATGAAGGTAGGTTTTACCACTTCTTTATCTTTAGTGTTAATGTTTGAGTTCTTAGGAACTCAAGGGGTGAATTTGGAACTTATCTTATTTCTAAAGGTAGTGTTAGTGTCGTCTACATATAGACTATCCCAATGTGAATTGTAAATGGAAGATAAGAACTCCCATACTACCTTACCAACACCTTCCAGGTCCTTGATATTGTTAGAGTTACTGTTAATTGACTTACTTCTGATGTATTTTCCTATTCTTCAAAGGGAATCTTTGATGTTCTTAATGTCTGACACCAAGTGTTCCATAGCTCCATGCAATGATGTGGCACAGAAGTCACTATCCCACTCTTCTGGGTCCAATGCTTTATCAATGTTGTAATTCAAGTTAATGTTGAACAAATTGTTACCAGATGTCGAGTTTAAGGCTGGGTCCTCACTTAGGACACATTGTTGTACTGTATCATTAGTTGTGTTAGTTGCCTTACTGACCTGAACATTCTGTCCCCCCTGGGATGCATACTCTACTTTGATACTGCCAATGGAACCGACAGGCTTATCCTCATCCATCCTATTGCTGTCCCTTTTAACATGTATATGATAGTCTTCAAAGCATTCACTTGAAGAGATTGAAGGGGATCTGGGTTTATGTATACTGAACAACAGGGAGTGACTTCTTCTTTCTTCAAAAGTGTTGCCAATGTCAAATATATTGTCTTTTGGATCAATAACCATGTTGATATCTGAGTTAGGAGTTGAGTTGTTGGAAATATTAGCCATAGCAGTAGTAGAATGAGTTATATTCACTAATTTCCTGATAGGCACTACCATTCAAGATGGTGGTAAGAGAGAAAGAAGTGATCCACCATCTTGTATGGTAGTGCCCAGTAGTGAATTAGCAAATATATTCCATGTTTTCTTTACAAAGCTATCTAACTAATATCTATCTTATATACATATACTATCAAGTCCAAGAAAACAAATCCCAACAAATCCAGCTAGAACCCTTATGACAAGACTGGCAGTTTTACTATCTCTAGTATCTCTAGTTCTCTCCCTTCAAAAGAGACTTCTTCAGTTTCTCAAAGTATGAGAGAAACTATGCTAGATAATTCCATATCTGTGGATCTTTCAGTAATAAACAACTCTTTGAATCCTGTTAACAGTGGAGCATTATGAGTGTCTGCTTCTTACTATCTCTCTCTTTCCTTCAATCTCCTATAGCTATACAATCTGCAGGAGTAAACATGTCTGCAATAAGATAGCCTATAGGTTTTAACACACCTGAGTCTCAAGGCCATTTGAATCTTATTCCAACAATCAACCTGCAGACTTAGATCTCTGGAATAGTGTCTTTTCTCCTATTTTGTTTATTGAGGTCTAAAAATTTCTCAGTAATGATATCCAAAACATCACATACTTACTTCTTAGAATAGAAACATTTATCAAACAATGTTTCTTAGGTGATAAACCAGCAAAGAATTTTCTAGAACTTATGAAAGTCAGTGCCATAGCTTGACAATTAATCAAAGTCCTTTATAAGTCCAAGTAGGATAGACTCCCTACAAAAAAAAATAACAAGTCTTTTCAAAGATGCTTATTAGAATGTTTTGTTGTGGTAAAACCCATAACAGATCCTAATCCCAAAAAAAACTTCTAGTGCTGTTATACTCTCATAGGTAGCTTTTACTGCTATACTCCCTTAGACAGTTTTCAATGTCTTAATTCCTTCCACCAACATTAAAGTCATATACACAGACTTCAAAATCAAATATAGAAGACATTATCTGTATCAAAAGTGCCTTTCCAAGTTTACCATCCAAGAAAATCATTGAAGTAAATGATTTACTCAGCAAATTGAAGTTAGTCAAACTACAAATAAAAATGACCACCAAAGAACCTTCAAGAAAGCAAATTATTATCCCTATAAACAAGATGAACAAAAGTATTATTATTAACCATGCTAATGATTTCATCAAAAACAAACATCAACAATTGTCTTCATGAATCTAACTCAAATACTATTACTAACTTCATGCAATTAAAAATCTATAGAGTAGTGACTACGAATCAAGCCATATCCTCTAAAGATATGAATATCATTGAAAAATACATCAAAGACTTTGAGAATATTGACTTAGAATACATCAAAAACTTATAACTTCCCCAATCAAAGTCATACTTAAAAATCTTAGGTCTTCCTTATTTAACAGAAAATACCAATCAACCTATCACTTCTGAGATAGTTGAAGAAGCCATCAAACAAACACATATTTTCAATAATATCATTTTCACTTCAAAACCTCAAATAATTAAAGCATTGTCCAATTTTGATTTAGCTATGGTCTAGATCAATATATGGAACTCACAAAATAGTTCCATTGCTAAATCAATTATCAACCAACATTTCAACATAAAAAGATATATCACCACCATTCATAGTACTAACATAAACTTTAGTGTTCCACAGTATAAGAACTGTTGGAAATGGGGTCATTCAATGCTCATATACTGATCACATGCATCCAGATGCTTCAAATGCCAGATCTCACAATACTGAGCATCATGGGAAGAAAGCATAGTGCTGCAAGGAAAACATGAAAATGAACCCTTCAAAGCTTACTATAAAAGAAGGTAAGCCTTGCCCTTATGTTTTCAACTATATCAATTGCAAAGGAAACCATCAAGTGGACAGCCATACCTGTCTTTATTGGCATAACTGTTTCAACAAAGAGTAGTACAGTAGAAAATAACAGAGACTCTGTAAAAGTAGAGTACAGTAATATAGCAATCCTGTCATTCTTAGATGTAGATTTCTTTTTTCTTTTCTTTTTCTTTTCTTTTCTTTTTCTTTTCAATTTACATATTGTTTGCCTTTAAATGTATGTAGCTATAAAGTAATTATTATGGGCTACCATTGTGCTCACATTATAAATTATTGATTTTTTTAAAAAAACAATATTATCACAAAATAAACTACTCACTTGTTTGTGATATCTAAACCTTGGATACACTCTTAGATGTTTAGAAGTGATAATGATGAAGAAAAGATAAAAATTGATATTGTTAAGTCTGAGGTCTAATTCTTAGACATAAAAGTATATATACAAAATAGTAATAGTCTGTATATAAGCTATTTCTATTATATGATCAAAACTTGTACCTAGTAATGTTGTCATTTGTTATAGCAGATATCAGACTAATTTTAAAAGGTAACCAATTATATTACTATATTGATATACTTATATCTCTATAAATACTAATCTCCATATGATGTATGATATATCATTAGAAACAATTTAATAAGCAATTTCCAAGTTTAATCATAGAAATCTGTTTAGTCTTCTCTAAGATAACAGCTAATGAAACTTATAGTTACTGATAGTCTGGTATCTCAGTAATCTGTTGCCACTTTTGTACATCCTATATATGTGCAAATAGCCCTCATTTTGGACTTTTCAGTGTAACTTGGTTTGTAAGAATTTATCTATTAGTTGTGAAGATATAAGTTGAATGAAGTTTGTGATATATATCATATAATATATTTATTATATATTGACCTTATAAATAACATATGTGTTAGAGTTGAAGATAATAAACTTGGTTTATTTTATTTTTCCTTCTTATTTTATTTTATTTTCCATCTATTTTCTTATTTTTAAACTTAAGATTAAAGGTTAGCTATTATAACTTAGGTCTTTAAGTAAAGATAAACCACAAACTGTGGTCTGTGTGCATACTACAACTAACCTATCCTAAAGTATATGTGCTTTGACTAACATGTTGTTACCATACTATATAATATTTATTCCAAAACCTTCTATAACCTTCTCTGTGTCATCTGATAGTGTGATCATGACCATGACTTATGTAACAACTTTGTGACTTATGTGACTGTCATGCTACTTCTCCTGCCTAAGTTCAAAATAAAGAACAAGAAAAGAAAACTCTAAATCAAATAAAGGAAAATAAGAGAGAGAAAGAAAATAAAACCAAAAGGAAAATACAATGTAACACTATGTCATGTATCCATCATATGTTATGGTTATAGTTATATGATCACATATCATATAGAAGAATATAGAAGGATCTCTCAGATATCAATCCAGATAACTATCATATTAGACTTTGGAAATGCTTTGATGATATGTGGATGCAAAGCTAGAACTATGTCATTCAAAATGTAGTTTGATTTGATAGCACTTTTGACAATGTCAGAAGAAATAGAGAGATTAGTGTCTTTTATAAAGTAAGGAATACTAAGGATTTTCAGATAGGATTTGGATTGGGAGAGCCTCAGGCTCATGATATCATATGAGTCAATATCATTGAGTTCTTTAATGTATTTCTCAATAATATTCAGGTCAGAAATTGTAGCTATTATACTGGTAGTAATAATAAGTCTCTTATTATCAGAATGAAGAATCTAGAACAATGATATTATACAGCATATACACTACATGTTAATCTTATGGATAATATATGCTGTTTAGGGTAGGCTAGGTTTAGTGTAACACAGACCATTAGCCCAGTATATATAAGGTAAATACTTTGTACTCGGAACTCTATCAAGTTTTCTTATGTAAATCTTATACAAAATTCCTTTCTTGACTTAATACTTTAAGTCTTGAATTGTAATAGCATGGTCTTTAGGGTAGGTTAGTTTTAGTTTGTATAGACCACTAGCTAGCATATATAAGGTAGACAATTTGTATTAGGAACTCCATTAAGTTCTCTTATATTAATTTAATATAAGGTTCTTCTTTTAACTACTTACTAAGTATCAAGTTATACAGTATAACATCATCCTTGTAGAACTTTCTACATCTTTCCATGTGTTATGTGATTATGGAACCATGACTGTGACATGTGTGACTGATATATAGTCTCTTGTCATGGTAGTGTGACAGTTATATGATATCATACTAAACCCTAATCTTAGATTCCAGAATAAGAAAATAAATGAAAATAAAATAAAAACAAAGTCTACTGTCTTTGACTCTGACAAACATCATGTGACATGGAGAAAAGTATAGAAGGATCTAAAAGAATAATGTCATATATAATATAATATGATAATTTAGAATACACTAGATGTAGGTGTGCACAGACCATACTCTAGAGGTATATAAAGTAGACTTACCTATACTAGGAACTCTATTGAGTTCTCTTGTGTTAACTAATACAAGGTTACTCTTTTGTTCCAACTCTTAAACTTAAGTTGTAACACTACCATTAAAGCCCACAGTGTTTATTTCCTTAACTCTACTGCTGTTGTCCAATGATCTCACTAACAAGTAAATCTCAGAGTTGGGATATAATGTGGGAATTTCACAAGAGAACTTGACAAGGAGTCTCTGCTAAATTAGAGTCCTATATATACTAAATACATCTGGTCCATGCTACAACCTTATGTCCGCCTCATTTCTTACTCAAGGCTACCATGTTGTATACATGTGCCCTAACATCATCTTCTAGATCTTTCCACTATGTTTTAGGCTTATGACATCACATCATGTGACATGTCATGTGACTGCAATGTCATGTGCCTCTTCATTGTCACTAGAAAGAGAAAGAAAAAGAAATTCGAAAGAAAAGAAATATAAAATTGAGAAAAATAGATAGAAGAAAAAGAAAAATGTTAGTGTCCAAAGCATTCCATAACAACTGCCTATCTGTCACTAATGGCAACCTCCCTTTCTTTCCAGGCTGACATTCTAGATATTTCCATCAGGAATGCCTCTGGTTATGCTGTCCTCATTATTTCTCATCAAGTAAGCTGATTCAGGAGAT
>JAJOHK020001591.1:0-12695 GCA_022457215.2 Leucocoprinus gongylophorus | reverse complement strand
TACAAGACTAATCATGAATCATGCTCCTATTAGCAAGTATAAGCTTAGATTCTTTCCTAAAAAACCCTTCACATGTATGTGGAAAGAGTATCCTATTGAAATGAGAAGACACATGTTATTTGATTGTGTGCAATATAAAAAGTCTTAGAATCCAAAGAGGAAATCTCTCAAGGATATTCTTATGTTTTTAGAGTTCAATTCTAGAGTGTTTTGTTTCTAGAATAGCATTACTTAGGACTACTTAGTCTTTTATTTTCCTTTTATTTATTTATTTCTCTTCTTCTTTTCCTTTTTCTTTTCTTTTCTTTCTTTCTCTTTAATTAAGTAATTACATTGTATAGTTACTACAGTCTACTATTGCATTCTGTGAAATAAATTGTTGATCTTTATTAATTTAAAAAAGAAGTCTATAACAGAGTATAATATAAATAAAAAAATAAAGAGTGAAGGAAGTAGTAGCAGAGTTCAAGGAAAAGCTGAGTATAGAAGTTAGAAAACAAGAAAAATTAGATATGATATGAGAATAAGATTTCAGGAGAGAAGAGTTACCAGAGAAGTATATAGTAAAAATGTTATATAAATAAGATAACAGAAAGTTTAAGGAGGAGTACTTAAGAAAGTTAGAGAGAAACCTTAAAAGAGAAGTAATATTATAGGTCTAGAAAGTAGTAGAAGGTTCTAGTATAATAATGTTAGAGAATATAGCTATTAAGACTTAGGCTCAAGAATTAGAGCAAAAGAATAATCCTTGTATTGGATAATATAAGAGAACTCAATGGAGTTTATAAGTACAATTTGTCTACATTATATACATTGAACTCATAGTTTATGCTATACTAACTTAACCTATTCTAAAAAGCATATGTTTGCCTTAAGGTCAATATATGTAATACATGTTGTATGATGTCATTGTTCTAAAACCTTTTACAATGAACACATAATCATGTGACAGTAACTTGTGATATCATACTAATCCTTAATTCTGAGTCCAAAAAATAAAATAAATAAAAAGGAAAATAAAGTGAGAAAATTGTTATATCCCAAACTCTGAAACATGTTTGACTTCAATACAACATCAAATACCTGCGGTTATTTGGCCTTATTTGTGCCCAAAACTCCATTGGTAATTTGGTACTTTATAACAGATTTAATTCTACTAAAAGTCTACAGTTATTTCACTTTATTTGAGTCAAAATCTGTGATCATATTCATCTTTGTTCATTGCCTAATTATCTCCTTCAAACTCCATAAATTTACTTGGACTTTACATGAAGTTTTCCCCTCTTCAAATCTAAACTTCTATATAGTGTTTTACTAATAAAACACTTGCTTGGAGATCTGTTTTAGTTACTCCTTTTGTTATTTTATGTATTTAAGACTGGTGATCTCTTTGTAATAGCTAGCCTGATAATTGACTAAAGTTGACACTAAATCTCCAGTGTCAATAGTAATATACTTTAATTTTCTCCTTACAACTCCTTACAAGACCATTCTCTGAAATTGCAACCATGTGGCTTGTAAGAGGCACAACACATAAGTTGAGGCCAAGGTCGTTCCGACAAGTCTGCATCACCAAGCTCATCATATAAAGTTTCTACATTCTGTACATGTCCAAGCCAACTTTGTAGACTTTTACCTTCAAGTGCAAACTGTGCCTAACAAAAATAAAATGAAAATAAATAGAGTCTACTATCTTCAACTCTAATATTACCCCTGTTAGAGTTGAAAACAGTAGATGCTAACTATCTTTTTCATCTTTATTTTCTTTTTTTTTATTTTCTATTTTGGAAACTTAGGGTTAGGGCTAGTGTGACATTATAATGTCACACATTGGGTACATATCACATGACTAAGTCACAGTCACATGATCACATGTCACACTAGAAGGATAATATCATATAGCATATATAATACATATTAACTTTAAGACAAATATATGGCTGTTTAGAGTAGACTAGAAGTAGAGTAGCATAGACCATGAAGTTTCAGTATATAAGGTAGACAATTTTGTACAGAGTTCTCTATTGAGTTCTCTTGTATAAACCCTATACAAGGTTTCTTTTCCTAACCCACTCTAAGATCTTAAGATTATAACAACCTCTCTTTCAAGATTTTTTCTCTAGAGAAACTGACTTCCATTTTTACCAGTTTCTCTCTAACTTTTTCAGATATTTCTCTTTAAATTTTCCCTTATTCTATCCATACAACATCTTTACTGTATATTTCTCTAGTAACTCTTCCCTCCTAAAGTCTTTTTCTTCTACTATATCCAACTTCTCTTGTAATCTTCATGAGATACTTTGGTTATTTTGACTAGTGGTTATCATAACAGTAGAACTTGACTTTCTATAAGGATACTACATTATGCAATCTCTTTATTCTTTTCTTTACTCTTTACTTTATCCTTGATCAAGGGACAGCTTAGTCCTTTAATTAAGAATATATAGCCAAGCTCTAGGCTTAAGAGGTATATTAGCCAGGTAAAAAAAGCTTGGCTGTTCAGTTACACTATAGCTAGTAGGTTATAGCACAACCTACTAGCATATATTAGATGTAACACCTTTTGTGGATGTGGTAGATAGTTTATTCAAGTAGAAGGCTTGTACTACAAGTTTCTTTGTAACTTGTCTATATAGAGTAGTAATGTTATCTAGTAAGAAAACATCTAGTTTAGAAATTCCCTTCTTAGAGATATTAGTATAACAGTTCAATTAGGATAGTAGTGTCAAAGATGAAAGCAGTGGACTTAATTTATTTTCCTTTTGATTTTCTTTTCTATTTTCTATTTTTAGAACTAAGGTTAGGGTTAGAGTGATGAGATCATGCTGTCATACATCAGTCACATCAGATGACATGGTTATAGTAACAGTTACAAGTCATATGATTTATAGAAGGACATAGAAGGTTCTGGAAAGATGATGTTATACAATATGTGCAACACATGTTGACCTTAAGGCTAACACATGGCTGTTTAGGATAGGGTAGAAGTAGCTAGTATAGACCATGTGGATTTAGTATATAAGGTAGACTATCTTGTATAGAGTTTTCTATTGAGTTCTCTTATATTAACTCTAATATAAGATTCTTTCTTTTGACCAGCTCTAAGGTCTTAAGTTCATAACAAGTAGTTAGTAAGGCAGTAAACAGATAGTCAGTAGACAATGTGAGGTTGGGTAAGAATATCAGCTAGTACTTATAGAGGAATGATTTTGGAGATATTGTTTTAAAGATTGTCAGACACCATAGCAATAGTGTTAAATCTAAAATTGTTCTCAAATAAGAATGTGGAAAAGTTGATCAAAGATGTAGGAGAAGAAGAAGCAATGAGAATATTGGCATAATTGATGGAGAATTAGAATAAAGTATTTGAATTAAGAAACAGTTGTTGTTGTAGAAAGAAGACAGAGAGAACAGAAAATAAAGCAGAGGAGAAGAGAATACAATGAGAAGTGGGAAGACAAAGAATAAAGAAGAAGAAAAGAAAGAGAAGAGAAAGAAATAGATAATGAATGGAGAAGGATAGATGAGATAAGAATAAGGAGAGCAGAAAAAGAATAGAAACAACAGGAGGCATAAGGGAAAAAGAGAGAAAGAAATAGTGAGATAATGATGGAAGAGGGATTAATACAGATGCCCTCAAACAAATTTGAAGTATTAAAAAGCAAAGTAATGAATATAGGAGAAGAAAGTGGAAAGGAGATAGAAAAGGATAGAAAATCAATTTTGAAAGAAGAAAGATTAAAGAAGGAAAAACCAGTAGAAGTACAAAAGATATGAGTAGATAATAGTGGCAATAATGTAGAAAAAAAAAAGTTGTTGAGAAAGATGACAGTAAAAATAGGGTTGAAACAGGAGAATGATGAAGAAGGAATTATTGTAGAGACAATGTCATACAGTACAGTGACAGGATTGGTGATAAGTTTGAAATTTGTGAGAAAGAATATGTTTAAGATGAAAAAGTTGGAGAGGCTAATTTATATGAGAAATGTAAATAGTATCATTAATCATGAAGAACCAATAGATTATGTGGTGGAGGTAAAATTGTTTTATAGAGAATATAAGGAGAGAACAGAAATATATGTAATAAGAAGATAGAAGTAAAGTATAATATTAGGAATATTATGGCTGGCATGCCACAATTCTGAAATTGATTAGAAAACTAGAAAGATAAAGATGACAAGATATCCAGATGAGTGTGGGAAGCAGTAGAAGACAAATTGAACAAAGCCAGAATAGCAGAAATAGAAGAAGAAAGAGTAGAAAAAAGAAATGAAAAAGAATGAAAAAATACAGATAGCAAGAATGATAGAGGAAAAACAGGATAAAGAGGAAGATTTGATTAGAACAGTGGAGGAAATGGTTTCTAAAAGTTTCTATAAATATTTGAAGGTGTTTGAGAAGAAGGAGTTAGAGAGAATGCTAACAAGGAAGATATGGGATTATGCTATAAATCTCAGAAAAGGCTTTGTTTCAAAAAAGAAGAAGATATATCCATTGTTGAGAATAGAAAGGAAGGAAGTACAGGAATTCATGAAGAATCAGTTGAGAAAGGGATATATTTGACTATTAAAGTCACCACAGATATCACTTGTATTCTTTGTACCAAAGAAGGATAGAAAGAAGAAAATAGTGCAAAACTATCAATACTTGAACAGTTGGATAATCAAAAATAATTACTCATTGCCACTGATTTTGGATTTGATGGATAATATAGAGAAGAAGGTGTTTACAAAGATGAAACTGAGGTGGAGTTATAATAATGTGAGGATTAATGAAGGAGATAAGTAGAAGGCAGTATTCTCAATGTCAGAGGGTGTCTTTGAGCCAACAGTAATGTTCTTTGGGTTGATAAACTTACCAGCAACTTTCCAGAAAATAATAAATAATTTGCTAAGAGATATGATAGAAACAGGAGATATAACAGCATTTATTGATTATGTAATGGTGGAAATAGAGATAGAGGAAGAACATGATGATATTGTGGAAGAAGGACTGAGAAAAATGGTAGAAAACAATTTATTTGTAAAACCAGAAAAATATATGTGAAAAGTTAGGGAAGTTGGGTTTTTAGGAGCAGTAATAGAACCAGACAGAGTAAAGATGGAGAAGGAGAAAGTTTAGAAAGTAGTAAATTGGCCAGTGCTGAGAAGTGTGAAAGATGTACAGAAGTTTTTGGGGTTGGCAAATTATTATAGATATTCTGTCAAACATTTTGCAAGGATGGAAAAACTTCTATATAAGATGATGAAAAAAGATATGAAGTAAAATTTGGGAGAAAAGCAGCAGCAGAAAGTGTTTGAGAAGTTGAAGAAGAAGTTTACAATGGAGCTAGTCTTGATAACATCAGACTTGGATAAGGAAATGAGAGTAGAGATGGATGCATCAGATTTTGCTATGGGAGAAGTGTTGAGGAATGATGAGTAGCAAATTGAAGATGGGTTAGTATTGAAAGAGGAAACAGTATATGTTCCAAAGGATAAAGAGTTAAATTGGAGATTATTTGGCTACATTAATAGCAGAATATAGAGAATAGTGGGAGACAGTAGGATTGGTCACTAAAAATTATTGGTGGCCAGGAGTTATGAAGGAGATGAAGTGGTATGTAGAGGGATGTAATCAGTGTCAGAAGATGAAGAATAGAACAGAGATGCCAGCTGGAAAATTAAGATCAAACATAGTGCAAAAAAACTATAGCAATATATATATCAGTGGACTTTATAACAAAGTTACCAGTATCTAGGGGTTATGACTCAATTTTGGTATTATGTGATAGGTTTTCAAAAATGTTACATTTTATTGTAACAATAGAAAAAATTACAGTAGAAGAGTTAGCAAGATTGTTTAGGGATAATATGTGAAAGTTGCATAGGTTGCTGAAAAATATGATTCCAGATAGAGGGCCTCAGTTTACAGTGAAGGAGTTGAACAAAATGTTGGAGATAGAAACAAAACTATCAATAGCTTTTTATCTACAAATAGACAGACAGATAAAGAGGACAAATCAAGAGCAGAAGTAGTATCTACCAAACCCTTATATTTTACTTTTTATTTAATTTAATTTAATTTCTTGGATGATAAAAAGGCATATGATTGCTGTCACATGATGCATCACATGACATGATTTCATAGGCCTAGAATCTGGAAGAAGAGTCTGAAAGAATAATATTAAGATACATGTTAATAGTATATTTATGGAGTATATATTATATATTTATAGTAGATACATAGACATTAGGGTAGGGTTATTTATTGTTAGCATGGACCAGATATTACTATTATATATAGTATAGAAATACATTGGGGACTTAATATTGAGTTCTCTTGTGATCTCTATAAAATACTTTATCTTTAAGTTTACTTAGTAGTCTATTGATCATCTTGACTAGTGGTTTCCACAACAAATTCTCATTGATGTGGGCAGTTATAATTTAACTGCATTAGTAAAGACTACTTCATCAATGATATATGAACTGACATATCAATCCACTTATTTGCTAGCTGTTTCTTAAATACCAGATTCTTTGTACTTAACATCACTTTATCTCTTTTCTTCCATTCTTCAGTCTCTCTTCTTCCCTTGTCTACTTGCTACTTCATTTATTTCTGTGCCTTTCTTAATGCTACTACAGTCTCTTCCTGCAAGTTCTGTTGCTTTCTCCACTTTTCCTTTTCTTCTTATATCTGATTCTATTCTAAATTCTCTACCATAGTTTGCTATAAACAGAGATACTTTGGTTGTTAAATATCTTGTTGTTTACTACAAACTCAGCTGTTGCTAACCATTCTAGCTAATTCTTTTTTCTATGATCAACAAAGAACCAAAGATATTATCCTAACTCCTGGTTTATTCATTTAGTTTGACCATTTGTTTGTAGATGGAACAATGTCAACAACTTTGTTTCAATACCCAGCATTCTATTCAACTTCCTGGTCAACTCTATCATAAAGAGTAGTCTTCTATCACTAATCACACTCTATGGTAGCCCATGCAACTTCCACACATTATCTCTAAACAGTCTTGCCAACCCTTCTATTAATGTTTCTTCTATAGTTGCTACAAAATATGCTATTTTGATAACCTATTGTAAATTACTAGAATCATATCTTTCCTAGTCACTAACAGCAACTTAGTGATAAAGTCAACCATCAAATATGTCCACAGTTTTTCTGGAACTTTGTTTGCTATAAACTTTCCCACTAGTGCTTTTGTTCTGTTCTTCATCCTCTAACACATATTACAACCATCCATATATTTTTCTATATCTTTAGTTATCCCTAACCACCAGTAATTTCTTGTCACCAATTCTGTTATCTTTCATCTTCCTCCATGTCCTGCCATTGGTATATCATGATGTAGCTAGATTATCTCTATCCTTAGCTCCTCATTCTTTAGCACATAAATATTTCTCTCTTTCAACACTAAATCTTCTTTTACCTGCCATTCTCCTCCTCTTAGTATTTTTACTTCTGCTTTCTTCATCTCCTCTACTACTTTAACTACTTCTTTGTCTTTATCCCTAGTTATTTTTATCTTTTATAATATTTCTACTTTAGGTTCTTCTTCTACTTCTACTAACCTTTTACTTGCATTTTTCTAGTTTTACACATAAATCATTCTCTGTCAATCTCTTTACTACTTTTTCTACTATCTTGTCATGTTCTTTCTCTTCTTCTATTCCTACTATAACATCATCAATGAAGCTTGCTACTTCTCCAGTGTTGATCAAGTTCTATAAAATCTTATTCATCATTGTTTGGAATGTTGCTGGAGAATTTGTAAGTTCAAAGAACATTATAGTTGGTTCAAACACTCTTTCTAGAGTCATGAATGCCACCTTCCACTCATCTCCTTTCTTTATTCATATATTATTATACTCCCATTGTAAGTTCAACTTTGTAAATACTTTCTTAGTACCTATGTTTTCTACAATATCTGAAATAAGAGATAAAGAATAGTTATTTTTAATGGTCTATTCATTTAAATATCTGTAGTCTTGTACAATATACTTCTTACTATCATTTTTCTCTACAAAAAACACTAGTGTTATTTGAGACAATTTCAAGGGTCTAATATATCCCTTCCTCAGTTATTTTTCAATAAAATTGTGTACTTCTTCTCTCTCTTCTTTTGACAATAGATACATCTTTTCTTTTCTCAGTACAAATCTCTCCTTCACTTCTATTGTATGATTCCACAGCTTCTTTGTTGGCATCCTCTCACTTGCTTTCTTTCCAAAGATATGGATCTATTTATAGAAATTTTGAGGAACCAATTTCTTGGCCTCTTCTCCAGACTTTACTACTTTCTCCTTATCTTTCTACTCCTCTGCCACTTTCTTTACTTCTATTGTTTTCTCCTTTTTCAGTTTTTTTCCTTTTCTTTTCTTCTTCTTTTCTTTGTTCTCTCTCTTCTTATTTCTTTCTTTCCTTCTCTTTTTTCTCTCCCTCCTTTTGCTTCTGCCATCCTGACTTTTTCTGCTTTAGTCTTTACTGCTTTCCACACTTCTCTGAACATCTTGTCATTTTTACCTCTTCTATTCTCCAGTTGATCTTAGGATGGTGGCAAGCCAACCATAGCATTCCCAAAATCACACTTCACTTCTAACCACCAATCACATTAATTTACATTTTTTCTCTATGTCCCTGATTATAAATATTCACCTCTACTGTATATTCAATAGGCTCTTTCTTGTTAAAGGAAGTATTTACATTTCTCACATATATTAGTCTTTCTATTTTTTTAAACTTAAACTCCTGCTTTCTTGCAAAGTCTAAACCCATAACCAGCCTATTGTTCTATTATCCCACAATACCTCCACTGTCACTTCTTCCTGAGTATCAATTCTCTCTAGGCTAATCTTCACCATCACTTCTCTCAACATGTTCCTATTGTCTAGATTGTAGTAGGATGTATTTTCTATTACTCTAGAGAGTATTGCAAACCTATTGTTACTACTAAAACCTAATTAAGAACTATTAGGTTCTTTTCCCCATTTAAATTACTCAAGTTGCTCTGATTAACCCATACTTGAGTTTTCTCCCTCTTTTCATAATTTCCCTATTCTTACAATTTCTTGCTAAATATCCAAAACCTTTACAGCTATAACAGTTACTATTGCAGTCTATCTTCATTACATATGGGTCACATCTTGGCATGAACTCTATCCACTGTTGTTGCAGGTTTACAATGACTACATTTGTTCTTTCTACTCACTCTATTGGAGTAAGCTCTACTGGTGCCCACTGTTGGACTTTCTGTCTTCTTAGCCAAATTTGATACTGTGACATCTATTACTATTATATCTCTGTGATGTTTGCTGCTATATTTTGTCTTGGTGCTAAAGATTCTGTTTCTCTCCTGCTTCTCAACCTCTTCTCTTCTCTCCTACTCTTCCTTCAATGCCTGTCCAAATTTACTGCTCTTTCATACTACTGTTCAATGCTCCTTGGAGGCTTTTCTGCCTCCATGAGCTTCCTTCTGATTATTTCATTCATTCCTCTTTTAAACTCTTCAATCAACAGTCTTTCTTTATACCTACTTCCTCTTACTACTCTTCTAAACTCTTGGACAAATTCTTCTCTTGTTTTTCCTCCTTGTTCTACCTTCTTCAACTCTGTCACTTTTATCATCTTATCATCTCCTCCACTGAATTCTTCTTTTAAATCTAACAAAAACTCTCCTACTATTGCATAACTCAAGTTTTCACTCCTCAAATCTTCTGTAATATTCTTCTTCCAGATATCCACTGACCTTTCCTGCATATATAATAAGACCCATTGTATCTGGTCCTCTACTGAATTATTTCTCATCTTTATTATGATAAATAACTTGTATGCCATAAGAAAATCTAATACCTTCCCTGCTTTCCTATTGAATGTTGGTAGCTTAGCTATATTTACATTTGACTTAGTGTTAGTGTTAGGTCAAGAGAGCACTGCTTCTTTTTCTTCTTCTAGACTAGCTTGAGCAATTAGCACCTGTAAGGCTACTATTTGCTCTTGTTGTTGTCTTATTAAATATTCTAAATTTATTGAGCCATATTGACTCATGTTGTAATAAAATGGAAGTGAATTAATTAGGGTTGGTGAAAGTAGTAGAGGTGTAGAATGTGATGAAGTATATAGAAGTAAGATGAAACTGGTACTGGTTTCCTCTTCTGACTTGTAATCTGAACTCAACTCAATCTTTGTAAGTATTAGCAGTACTCTTCTTATCCATCTCACACTGTCTACCAACTATCAAAACTACCAACTACTGCCTTAACAAAATTATAAATGATTTTAACAGTCATTTTACTCCAAACAGAGTTTGAAGAATGCCTGCTATTCTCCTGCATAAACAAGTTACAAGTAGACTTACAGCACAGAGCTCTTACATGAAAGATATAAGTAACTACTTGAAATCACCTATTTAAACAATGAGTAATGTCTAGATAGCAGTCTGGGTCTGGTCACTACTGTCTACAACTGCTTTTGCTGAGCAGCTAGCTCCTCTTTATACCTGAGGTCTAGCTTCTATACTAAGGGTGACTAGCAGTGATATTGACTACTAGTTGAAAATGAATAGAGAGTAAAGATAGAGAAGGCCTAGTGTTAGGTAGTCTCAGGAAATAGAAATCAAGTTCTAATATTAAGACTTAGGCTCAAGGATTAGAGCAAAAGAATAATCCTTTTATTAGGTAATATAAGAGAACTCAATGAAGTTCCTAAGTACAACTTGTCTATCTTATATACACTAGGCTTATGGTCTATACTACACTAATCTAGCCTACTCTAAAGAGTATATATTTGCTTTAAAGTTAATATATATAATATATGCTATATAATGTCATTGTTTTATAACTTTCTACAATTTTTTTTGTGACATGTGATCATGTGACTATAACTTGTGATAAATTCATGACACTGTATCACATTGTGTAATAGTTTGTAACATCACACTAACTTCTAATCCTGAGTTTAAAAAATAAAATAAATAAAAAGAGAAATAAAGTGAGAATCAAAATAAAAATAAATAGAATCTACTATTTTAACTCTGACAATGGCTATAACATGTCTATCTTGTAGTGTTGTGGCAATCACTAACCAAGATAGTTAATAGTATACTTGTCACAAACTTCATTTAGCTTGTATCTTTACAATCAGTAGACTAATTTTCACAAAATAAGTTGTTCTGGAAAGCTTCAAATGAGGTCTATCTACACATATGTGAAATATACAAAAATAACAACAAACAACCAAGATATCAGGTCATCAGTAACTATAAAAGTTTTGTTGACTATTATCTCATAAATGGCTAGATAAATTCATATAATTGAACTTGTATTAGAAAGTGCTCATCAAGATATTTCTGATAATATATGATATAACCCATAGTGATAAGTATTCATAGAGATACAAGCATATCAATGTAGTGACATAATTAAATATCTTTTAAAATTAGCCTGACATCTACTATACCAGATAACAGCCTCTACCAGGTATGAGTTTTGATTATATGATAGAAACAGCTTGCACACAGACTATCAATCTTTTGTATATATATATATATGTATTTAAGGATTAGACCTCAGACTTAACAATATTAATTATCATCTTTTCATCATTATTGAACTTCTAAATTATTGTCATATGCAATTCCACCTGTCTGGAAACAATGTCACCACAGTGGAACCACCTCTGAATCATACAAGCCCACCTTCCATAGTGGCCATCTTTCTCACAACATGTCTTATGGCGGTGCTGCAACCATCCGGGTATTCTGTCCTCCATGGCAGAGATACTCCTATTCACTCAGTCTTCTATGACGGAGTTACTCCTGTCAGTGTCTCAACACTAAAACCTCCGCTCGGGGCAACAGTGGTTTTACCACTGAAACCCCGAGCATCTCCTATATTATCAGTTTGTATATAAGACTAGTAGTTACACTGTAATTTGCTAGTCTGATAATTGACGAAGATAATCTCTTATTGAACTCAATCTCCAGTGTTCAATGGCAACACACCATTCAGCACTCACTCCCACTCGGACTTCTCTCCTTCATCTGAAGTTGCGACCATACAGCAGACAGATGGCACAGCATATAAGCTGAAGCCAAGGTCATTCCATAAGTCTGCTCATCTCTGAGTACATTCTGCGGACTTCCACCCTGGTGTGAACTACGCCTGACAATTATCCCTAAATCTATAAGAGTGTATCTGTTATAAACTTAAGACTGAGGGTTTAGTCAAAAGAACAACCTTGGATTAGATAATCACAAGAGAACTCAATAGAAAACTCTGTATAGAATTGACTATCTTATATATCTAAAACTAATAGTCTGTACTCTACTACATTAGCCTACCCTAAATCGACCATATGTTCATCTTAAGATCAATATATATATAACATAATATATGATGACATCCTTCCAGAACTTTCTACTATCTTCTATTATAATAAATAAGAATAGAAAAATAAATTGAAAATAAATAGAGTTTACTATCTTTCATTCTGATAGTATCCAAGGTTCAAATATTACAAACAAGTGAGTGGTTTATTTTGTAATAGCACTAGGTAGTCTTATCAAATAAGAGTTTCATGGAAATTACAAGAGAACTCAACAAAGAGTCCTCAATGTATTCCTATGCTATATATACTACTATTACAAGTTCTATTCTAAACTACATATATTATATATGAGTCTATCATACCAT
>JAJOHK020001590.1:0-12699 GCA_022457215.2 Leucocoprinus gongylophorus | reverse complement strand
CAGAATGGTCCTAAAACATGATAGTAAAGAAGAAACGGCCTTTCTGCTCTCTGTGAGTGAAGAGCTATCGCAACTTAACTTCTCTTCTCTAGACTCCACTGCTGGTCTTGACTTGCTCTCTGAAGCAATTTCTGGACTCTTTGCTGACTGCTGGGCTACTTATGCCAAGAAGATCATTGTTACTACTTGGTCTAAGGAGTGGTGGAACAATGAGTGCAGAACTGTACTAGAGACTTACAGGAGAACTAGAGAGCGCTTGGACTGGTTCTCCTTTTGCTCTGCAACTAGACAGGCCAAATAGTGCTTTTTTGACAATAGGATTGTTGAGATAGTATCTACTAACAAGCGATCATGAGATCTTATGAGCTGGGTCAAACAGTGAAAGCTACCTGTAGTAGAGGCCATCCACTTTCAAGGCTAACCCTATAATGACCTCTCTGACTTGTGAAGAGCACTCCACTAGTTCTACAATGCTGCAGCTAATCATTCTGTTGATCTCTCTATTCTAGATGAGGTCCCTAGCCAGGCTACTTGCTTTTGGGTACCCTTTTCAATGTTGGAGATGCAGGAAGTACTTAAGACTTGCTCTAATGTCTCTGCTCCAGGTCCTGACCATATTACTTGGCGGCATCTCAAGCTCATTCTAGCCAACAACACATGTGCTGTAGGTATCCTCTCCTTGGCTAATATATGTCTATCACTGTGACACTGGTCCAGACACTTCAAGGAGTCTGTTTCTGTTATTATACCCAAGCTAGGCAAGCTTGCTTATAATACCCCCAAGGCCTTCAAGCCTATTGTTTTCCTTAACATGCTTGGCAAGCTTATTGAGAAGATGATTACAAGGTAGCTCCAGTTTGATGCTATCAAGTACAGCATTTTCCATCCCAACCAGCTAGAAGATATGGCCCAACAGTCCACTGAGGATGCTGATATGTTCTTAATGCATTTGGTTTGAGCTAGCTGGGCCAAGGGACTCAAAACTAGTGTAGTAGTATTTAATATTGTACAATTTTTTCCCTCTTTGAACCACAGTATGCTTATATTGATTCTTAGATACTTTGGCTTTCCAAACTGCATTGTGGACATCTTTTCTGACTATCTTGTAAATAGATCAACCCAGTACTCCTGGAACTCTTTTCTTTCTGGTATCTATGATGCAGATGTAGGTATGGGGCAAGGTTCTGCACTCTCTCCTATTCTCTCAGCACTTTATATTATGCCTTACATTCACATTTTTGAACATAGAGCTCAGGCTCTTCACTTAAGTACTTGTATTCTTTTATTTGTAGATGACAGTCTTCTAATCTCTCAGGGAAAAACATATAATACAATACTGCCAGAGCTTTATAGTAGCTATAGAGTAGTTACAGACTTGATGGTGTGCTTTGGCTTGGTCATGAAGTATGACAAGTCTGAGATCTTTCATTTTTCTAGGACACATAACAACTTGAACCTAGAGCTGGATCTCTCAGCAATTGGTACCCCTACTCTCAAACCTAAGATATACTGGAGATACTTGTAATTCTACTTCGATCAATGCCTGTTCTTCAAGGAACATGTTTGGTACTATTCTACCAAGACACTTTCAATGGTGAAAGCAATGGGCATGTTCGGTAACTCTACTAGAAGTCTTCTTCCACTTCAGAAACGTATTCTCTATTGCTCATGTATTGTTTCCATTGTAACTTATGGTTTCAGACTTTGGTTCTTTTCTGGAGCTTCTACTAAGGCTCAGGTGTCGCTGTTAGCAGCTATGTAGCACAAGGCTGCTCTCTAGATCCTTGGTACATTTTGCACCTCTTTGTCATATGCAAGTCCACCTGTCTGGAAATAACATCTTTATGGTGAAACCACCTCCAAATCATACAAGCCTGCCTTCCACAGCAGCCACCTTTCTCGTAATATATCTTATGGCAGTGCTGCCACCATCTAGGTATTCCGTCTTCCACAGTAGAGATACTTCTATTCAATTCAGTCTTCCATCATGGAGTTACTCCTGTCAGTGTCTCAATACTGAAACCTCTGCTTGGGGTGATAGGGGTTTTACCACTGAAACTCTGAGCATCTTTTATACTATCAGTTTGTATATAAGACTAGTAGTTATACTGTAATTTGCTAGTCTGATAATTGACAAAGATAATCTCTTATTGAACTCAATCTCTGGTATTCAACAGTGACACACCAATCAGCACTCACTCCCATCTCAGATTTCTTCCCAATATCTGAAGTTGTAACCATGCAGCAGACAGATGGCGCAGCATATAAGCTAAAGCCAAGATCGTTCCATAAGTCTGCTCATCTCCAAGTCTATCCTGCAGACTTTTACCCTGGTATGAACTGCACTTGACAGTATTATCAAACTCCTAAGTCTGCTGTTGCTTCTGAGTAGTTCTGTTTGCAATCTATTTCACCTCATACTTCAAAGTTCAAATAGTATCCTCTCACTGTAATTCTTCAACTTTGGTCCCACTACTTGGGACACCCTTCAACACAATCTTGTGTTTCAGTGACCCATTAAAGAGGCCATTTATCTCCAAGGTCTCCTTCCAGTACAATCCAACCTGGCTAGACAGTTTTGCCTGTTCCTAGCCCAAGTATCATCCTTGTAGACAATAATCCTAATTGGGAGGATGCTCCTGCTAATCCTAGTACTAACAATAATATAGCTAATAGACCTACATCCTCTACTTGCTCACAGTCAAAACTCTGTCAGAGTGATAATACTAATAAACAATTGGCTGAAGTACTCGGCTGACTTGCTAACACTCTTAATTCTAATCAGACTCTCAGACCCAATACTAATTCAAGGGAAACTAAAGCCTGCATCTCCAACACTTTCAGCAGCACTGAGCCTGACAAGCTCAATAATTTTCTATTCCAATGCCATCTATATTTTTGTACTAATTCAGCGCAATTTGATATGGATATTGCAAAAATCAACTTTGCAATGACCTACCTTATTGGAGTAGCCCAGGACTGGTTTGAGGTAGACCTCAACCAGAAAGACCAGGATATCTTTCAGAAGTGGCTCTCTGACTAGAACCTATTTGTGGATGAGCTACGTTAATATTTTGGTCTCTTGGACCCCGTTGGTGAAGTGGCCAACATACTAAACAATCTCCATATGAAGCCCAGTGACAAGATTTCCACCTACAATATGGACTTCATATACTATACCTCCCAATTAGGTTGGGGGAATAGTGTTTTGTGCCATTGCTATTACTAAGGGCTCCCCAATTAGATCCAGGATCCCATTTCTACCTGGGAACAAAGAAAACATACCTCGTTCCAGGATATGTATGCCTTAGTGATGACCATCGATCACTGCTACTAGAAATGAGACCATGAACACTACCATGCAAGGTAGGTGGAAAAAGAGGCCCTTGAGTCTTATTCTCAGAAGTAAGGAAAAGCTTCCACCTCCAGTCCTGCCATGGCCTCCTAGAACAAGGCAAATTCATTTCTGGCAGTCTCATTCACCAATAGCTCTTCCTCCAAGTCATCTTTGTCCCCTACTCCCAAGAAGTAACCCAATACTCTGTGGGTGGACCTCTCTTCTAAGCTGGCTAGCAACAGTAAGTTGACTAGTGACAAGTGCAAGAAGCACCTCAAAAACAACCTGTGTCTCTATTGCAGTGTAGAAAACCACAAGTTGGACTCCTATCCCAAAAAGCAGACTATAGTCTTGCCTAAGGGCTGCAGTGCTTTAGTAACTGCTGATACTCTGGCAGCTGCTTCTGAGAAACCCTCAGAAAAATAGAAAGTGACCTCTAGAACTCCACACAGACTGAAGGCTGTGTTGAACTTTCCTATATAGCAATGAGTTCAATTTGACTTAACGCATCCACTCTTTCTGATCCTCATTCACTCTTTGTTTCCCTTACTTCTTCCTTGATCCTTGGTCAGGATCACCTTAATAAAATTCTGTTCTGAGCTCTTATTGACTCTGAGTCTACTCACTGCTTTGTAGGCTCTAAATTTGTGGATACTCACCATCTGAAGACATCTACAACCCCTCTGGCTGCTCTCTGCTTGTTTGATGGTTCATCAAATAGTACCATCTCCAAAATTGCCAACTTGCCTATAATTTTTTCCACCAGTGATTGCATAAATCTGGACTTCTATGTCACTCTGCTTGATTCTTCTTACTCTTTGGTCCTTGAATACAACTGGCTTGCCCAACACAATTCACTGATTGACTGGGTAAATGGGTTAATAAACTTCCATCCATCTTTGTAGGAAAATCTTGCTTCTTCTTGTATTGTGGCTAACACACTATTGGCATCTCTGTCCCTTTTGGACAGCCCTCTGCAATCATTGGACTCCACAGTTTTCATACCTACATCTGAGACCTCCATGTCTAACTCTGAGTGACTTAACATCACTATCATTGGTGCTGCAGCATTCTTACACACATCAAAACTTCTAGGCTCTAACAATTTCAAACTCTGTCTTCATTCTTTGGACATTCAAGCTAACTCTACAAAACTTGCAGAAGCTCCTGATCTATCTAACATTCCTTCCAAGTATCACAAATTTGCTGATGTTTTCAGCAAAACTAAAGCTGAAGTTTTCACTTCTCATTGTCCTTATGACCTCAAAATTAATCTGGAAAAAGGTACTTAACCTCTGGTTGGCCCTATATACTCTCTTTCAGCATCTGAATAAGAGGCTCTGAAGGAATTCATTGAGGAAAATCTTAATACAGGTTTTATCTGACCAATCTCATCTCTGCATGGTGTACTGGTCTTATTTGTTAAGAAGAAAGATGGTTCACTGTACCTTTGTGTTGACTTCTGTAGACTTAACCACATCTCCAAGAAGGATCACTATCCACTTCTGCTTATCTCTGATCTACTGGACTCATCTTGCAAAGTTTGGATCTACTCAAAGATAGATCTTTGCCATGCTTATCATTTGGTTTACATTGCTAACAGTGATGAATGGAAGACTGCCTTTAGAACACATTATGGATCATTTGAATGGTCTGTAATGTCTTTCAGTCTTACCAATGCTCCTACGGCCTTCTAGCGATTCATGAATAATATTTTCTCTAACCTTTTAGATATCTGTGTCATGATCTATCTGGATGATATACTCATCTACTCAAATAACATGTCCAAACATCACCGACATGTGAAAGAAGTACTTAAGCGTCTCCGCAAGGCTGGTCTTTATGCCAAAGCAAAGAAATGTGAATTCCACTCTGAGTCAGTAGAGTATCTGGGATACATCCTTTCTCCTTCTGGCCTTACCATGTCTGATGACAAAGTAAAGATTATTCAAGACTGGCTGGAACCCAAGAAAGTCAAGAATATTCAATCCTTCTTAAGTTTCACAAACTTTTACCACCGGTTCATCTTTAATTACTCAGATATTGTCATTCCATTGACACACCTCATCTAGAAGAATATTTCTTGGAAGTTCAACTCCTCCTGTCAAGATGTTTTTAACTCTCTTAAGAAAGCATTTACCTCTACTCCTATTCTTACTCATTGGATTCCTGATGTGCAACTCATTGTGGAAACTGATGCCTTGGACTATGCTCTAGCTGCAATTCTCTCTATTGTTAATGAAGATAATGAAGTTCATTCAGTTGCCTTTTACTCTCGCACTTTCACTGTGGCAGAGTTGAACTATGACACACATGACAAGGAATTGCTTGCCATCTTTGAAGCTTTCAAGATTTGGTGACACTATTTAGAAGGTCTAGCCTATTCCATCAATGTTGTTATAGATCATAAGAATCTTGAGTATTTTTCCATTACCAAGGTATTGATCTGAAGGCAAGTGTGGTAGTCCAAGTATCTCTCCCAGTTTAATCTTGTCTTCAGGTTCCATTCTGGTTATCTCAGCACCAAACCAGATGCTCTCACTAAACAATGGGACATCTATCCTAAAGAGAGAAATACTGGCTACACCACAGTCAACCCTTACAACTTAAAGCCCATCTTCACTCAAGAACAACTTGCAGCCTCCATATAAGCTACTGTTCTTCTTTTCCCTTCTCTCCATGCAGCTACAGCCGTAGATCTGGATACCCTTTATCAAGACATTCTCTCAGCTCTCCCTAGTGACCTAATTGCTACAAAACACATCTTTACAGATGACTAGTGGTCCATAGACCCAAACAGTCTACTCCTTCTCAACAACAAAATTTATGTACCATCTGCTGGTAATCTCCACACACATGTTCTCCAGTATAACCATGATTATATCCTTACTAGACATTTTGGTCAAAATAAAACACTGGAATTAGTTTGCCATGGATACTCCTGGCCTAGCCTCTATACTGATATACAACAATTTTGCAAGTTCTATGTCACTTGTATGCAATCCAAGCCACAATGTTACAAGCCCTACAGATCTCTCAAACAACTTCCCATCCCTGAACAACCATGGAATTCCATTTCTATGGACTTCATTGAGAAACTTCCATCATCCTCTGGGTTTGACACTATCTTGGTCATAGTTAACCGGCTTACCAAGCAGGCAATCTTTATCCCTGCCCATAACACCATCATGTCCATGGACTTAGCACATCTATTTGTCCTTTATATATTTTCCAAACATGGTGTTCCTTCCTATGTCACCTCCGATAGAGGCTCGGAGTTTGTGTCAAACTTCTTTTAATCTTTAGGTACTGCTCTCGACATGTAGCTTCACTTCACTTTAGATTATCACCCCAAAGATAATAGACAAACTAAACATATAAATCAAACTCTCGAGCAATACCTCCATGTATATTGTAACTACCAGCAAGATAACTGGTCTGAACTCCTACCCCTTGTGGAGTTTGCCTACAATAATGCTCTGAGTGCTACTACTAGTGTTTCTCCATTCTTCGTTAATAAGGGATATCATCTGAACATTACTGTTCATCCCAAACGCAATATTGCTTCCTCTCAAGCCCATGACTTCACTATAAATCTCAATGAATTACAGAGTATTCTCAAAGCTAAAATCTTTGTGGCCCAACAGTGTTATCAGAAATCTGCTAATATATGATGTTCCCCCGCTTCTGATTTTAAAGTAGGTGATAAAGTTTTTGTCAAGGCTCAGTTCTTCCAAATCATCCAACCTTCAAAGAAACTCTCTGAAAAATATCTTGGACTCTATGAAATCATTTCTCAGCCTGGCACTCTATTGTTTACCCTCTAACTTCCAGAGTCTATGTACTCTGTTCATCTAGTTTTCCATGTGTCCATGCTTGAGGACAGAGAACCCAAATATGAAATTTCTCGGATAGTAGATTCTAAAATCAATTGCCAATGAACATGCAAACTCCTGTACAAGGTGATTTGGCTAGAGTATGAAGACACTGGAGACGAATCTAAATGGATCCCTATATCTGAACTCACTTATGCCGCCAACTTGGTATCTGATTTTCACATTGCATATTCTGCCAAGTTTGGTCCTCTCCCATTGTCCTGATCACACTGTGCATTTGTCCCCTGCCTCTACACATTCCCAACAGAGATTTTCCTTCATTAATTTCTTAGTATATTCTATCTGCTTATTTTCATTAACCTGTAGCTTCCGCACACTTTTCAGGTTTTCTTTTCAAAACTTTCAAACTTTTTTTCATTTTAATTCTTGATTTTCTTACTCATAAATTTAATTCACAGAAAATAAAAATTCTATTAAATAAAGAAAAAGAAAACCATTATACTAATAGAAGGTGGATAATGAAGTCCCCTCCTTCTGACTTTCTCCAGAGCCATCCTTAAACTTCTCTTCTTCATCTTTACTCTCCTCCTTCCTGTTCTCTCCTTCCAAGCCCCATCTCTACTTCATCACAGCCCCAACTCTCTCCAATTGGGCCATGTTCCTTTTCTGACTCTCTACCAAGTCCCAGAGACACCTCCCAACTCCTTGGTACTCCTCTACAAGCTTCTGGAGTGTCTTTTCAATGGCATTTAGAACCCTGCTATAAGTAGGGATCATGGCCAGGATGTTGGTATTGGTGTGGGGTACACACCACTACTTGAGTGCAATATACCTGGTGCAGGCAAGGGAGCAGCTATGAAGAAGAAAATTATTAAAAAATAATAATAATAAGTATAAAAAATACTCACCTTGAGAAGTGCACCAGGCAATCCTGCCCAACACTCACACACCTCTCACAGGAGTTAGCACCCTCCATCTTAATTGTAGCACCCCTGCAGTACTTCCCCTATTGTTTCCCTTTAGCCTTCTTAGAGAGCTATTGTTCCTCCTCATCTCTGGTGGCGATCTCCTTGCATTTGGATCCTGTGACCTGAGATCTTTCACCTCCCTCCAATAGGGCGGCCTCTTTCTCTAGCATCTTGTCCCAGAGTCATTGAATATACTCCAACTTCTTCTTCTCTGTAATCCTCTGTTTTCCGGCCTCTTCCTTAGCTTTGGCCTCCACTTTTCTCCTGGCTTTCTAAGCTGCACACTCTGCATGATGAGTCTTTGCTGCCTCTTGCAATTAAAGAAGGAACTGCTCCTTCTCTTCATGCCATTGTTATATCTCACAGCGCTGCTCCTTGAGCATTTCAGTGTCATTTTGAGAAATGTTAGAGGAGGCAGGGAAAGACATGACAATACAGAAACAAGAGCAAAATTTTTTATTTATTTATGTATTGTTGACCTAGGTACCATCATAGGATTTCCAGATAAACCTAATAGAACTTTGAAAGCTTAGTCCTAAGAGGGAAATACTGTCATATGCAAGTCCACCCATTTGGAAATAACATCCTCATGGTGAAACCACCTCCAAATCATATAAGCCTGCCTTCTATGGCAGCCACCTTTCTTGCAATATATCTTATGGTAGTATTACAACCATCTGGGTATTTCATCTTCCACAGTAGAGATACTCCTATTTAATTCAGTCTTCCATAACGGAGTTACTTCTGTTAGTGTCTCAACACTGAAACCTCTACTTGGGGTGATAGGGGTTTTACCACTAAAACCCCAAGCATTTTCTATACTATCAGTTTGTATATAAGACTAGTAGTTACACTGTAATTTGCTAGTCTGATAATTGACAAAGATAACTCTTATTGAACTCAATCTCTGGTGTTCAACAGTGACATACTAATCAGCACTCACTCCTATCTCAGACTTCTTCCTATCATCTGAAGTTGTGACTATGTGGCAAACAGACAGCATAGTACATAAGCTAAAGCCAAGGTCATTCCACAAGTTTGCTTATCTCCGAGTCCATCCTGTAGACTTCCACCCTGGTGTGAACTGCACTTGATACTCTCCCACTAGTGGAATTGAGGCTCTGGCAGGTCTTATTCCAATTCAACTTCATCTCAAGAAGCTGGTTAAGCAGTCTTGTCTTTGGGCTGCTACTCTTCCTTTACAACATGTACTAATGTCTTTACTTAGTGCTAAAAACTCAAAGGGCACTCACTTCCATCCACAATCACTTGCTCTCTTAAATGATGCCCAGTGTACTTGTTTGAAGGGCCCTTTTCTGGATACTGAAGCATCACTACTCAGTCTCACTAAATGCTTCAATCTTCTTGATGCTGAGATTATACCAGATTGTAGGCTACTAGACAGCTTCCCTAATCGCATCTTCTTTCACCCTTACAATCACTCAAATCTCAACAATTGCAATACCCGCTTGGAGTCTCTTGACCATCTTTGTCTTGAAGCCTCCTCTTTCTCCTCTACTCTTGTTGTTGTTACTGATGCAAGTACTATACTCTCTAGGAACATGCAGGCTATCTTTTTTTTTATTTTTGATCATCAATTTATTACACAGTGCTTGTTCGCAGTCTGTAGCAGACTATCTACTATAAGTAGTCTACAATTTTGGCCTCAGGAGACTAAAACCCCTCTCATAGGCAGAGAGACACAATTAGAGTCAATAGAGATCAAAAAGAAATCTAAGTAAGAGTTGCTTGCAACCAACTCACAAATTATGCATCCAAGTCAAAAGAGGCCTATCATACTAAGATAACAGAATCAAATGAAACTGAGAGAGATTGTTGTGACAACCACTTATCACAAAAGGACAAATGATCTCACTAACAAGTAAACCTCAAGCAGAAGTATAATGTGGGAATTCACAAGAGAACTCGACAAGGAGCCTCTTCTTAATTAGTGTCCTATTTATACAAAGGGTTCATGGTCCATGCTACTAATAAATAACCTTGCTCTTATGTCCATACTTCATCCTCATTCCTGCCTTATATCCTACTCAAGGCCACCATGTATACTCCAGATGCCCTGATGTCATTTTCCAGACCCTTCCATTAAGTTCTAGGCTTATAACATCACATCATGTGATTTGTCATGTGCCTTCTTCATCATCCTAAAGAAAAAGAAAAAGAAAAGAAAAATAAAAATAAAAATAAAATCAAAAGAAAAATAGGTAAAAGAAAAATAAAATGTTAGGTCCAAAGTGTTCCATAACAGAGATGAGACTAAGAAACTATCTATAGAGATAGAAAAACAAGCCAAGTGAGCACTCATGGAGGCTCAGAGAGAGGAGGAGGTCGTTCTTGAGAAGAAAAGACAAATGCACTTGGGTGTACCTTCAAGAAGTCAACAAAGTTCTCAATTGATAGAGATGGGTCAATTAAGAGACTGTGGGCAAACTTGGAGCAGTTTACAAAGATGTGTCAACATGTTTCCACCTGGAAATGGCCATACAGACACTAGGTGTACTTTGCAAGGAAAAAACACTGTCTATACTTCCCAATAGGAGCATGGTTGGGGATGGCTCTAGTCATTCTGGCATATAATATGACCAACTGACCAAAGTGAGTAAGCCAACTACCACTCTTGGAGTAGCTGGGCTAAGGGAGTTTGCAGTTCTTGCTTCTGTCAGGTACAGTTCACACTGGGGTAGAAGTCTGCAGAATGGACTCAGAGATGAGCAGACTTGTGGAACAATTTTGGCTTTAGCTTATGTGCTGCACTGTCTGTCTGCCACATGGTCGCAACTTCAGATGATGGGGAAAAGTCTGAGATGAAAGTGAGTGCTGATTGGTGTGTTGCCGTTGAACACCAGAGATCAAGTTCAATAAGAGATCATCTTTGTCGATTATTAGACTAGCAAATTATAGTATAACTACTAGTCTTATATACAAACTGATAGTATAGGAGATACTTGGGGTTTCAGTAGTAATACCCCTATTACTCCAAGTGGAGGTTTCAGTGTTGAGACACTGACAGGAGTAACTCCATCATGGAAGACTGAGTTGAATAGGAGTATCCCTGCCATGGAAGACAGAATATCCGGAGGGTTGCAGTACTGTCCTAAGACGTGTTGCGAGAAAGATGGCTGCTGTAGAAGGCGGGCTTGTATGATTACTCTGTGGAGATGTAATTTCTGGATGAGTGGACTTGCATATGACAGCCTCTCAGAGTCAGAAAATGGTGCCTCTGGACTATAAGATGATTGAAAGCAGTTCTCTAAGCATCTAGGCATGAAAAGACACTCTTAGAGCAAAGAACATCCAAAGATGTTGCTAGATAAAGTCCAGTAGCCACTCTAGTGTTAGTCATATTGTTATAGACTATTTGGTAAAGAGACCACTCAGTATCGCTCCTGTGTTGTTCCTATTGCTATTTATGGCTTTAGACTCTGGTTCTTTGCTAGAGCTTCTACCAAGGCCCAGGTATTGCTTTTAGCAGCTATGCAGTGCAAGGCTGCTCTTTGGATCCTTGGTGTATTTAGTACCTCTCCCACTGGTGGAATTGAGGCTCTGGCAGGTCTCATTCCAGTTCATCTTCATCTCAAGAAGCTGGTAAAGCGGTCCTGTCTCAGGGCTGCTACTCTTCCCTCCCAACATGCACTGATGTCTCTACTTAGTACCAAACACTCCAAGGGCACTCCCCCTCACCCACAGTCCCTTACCCTTTTAAATGACACCCAGTGTACTCATTTGAAAGACCTTCTCTTAGATACTGAAGCATCTCTGCTTAATCTTACAGAATACTTCAATTCTCTACATACTGAGGCCACCCTAGGTTGCAGACTGCTAGACAGCTTTCCTGATTGTGTCTCTTTCCACCCCTGCAATCACTCAAGCCTCAGAGATTGCGAAACTCACCTACAGTCTCTTGACTGCCTTTGTCTTGAGGCCTCTTCCTCTTCTTCTACTCTTGTGATTGTCACTGATGCAAGTGTTATACCCTCTAGATGCATGCAGGCTGTCTCTGCTGTGCATCTTTGGAATTTGGACCAACAGATATTGTTCTCCAAGGCCCCAGCTGGTAGAACAACTGTTCCTGATGCTGAGCTGTTTGCCATAAGACTGGGCATTGCCAAGGCTACTAGCATGGCCATTGAATGCATTATTCTCATCACTGACTCACTAGGATCTGCTAGACGAGCAGTAGACCCCTCTGTGCACCCTGGACAAGCTCACTCTTTGGCTGTCTGCTCTGCACTTAGGTTGTTCTTTTCTCAAGGCCATAGCTATAGGATTGACTTCTGGGACTGCCCCAGCAAGGCTGAGTGGTCCCTTCACCAATTGGTCCATAACAATGTGACTAACACCAGAGTATCTGCTGGACCTCATCCAGCAACTTCCATTGACTTCCTGCGCTCTAAAAATTTCTTGCCTGGACACTTGGAGAACATTGTTTAATCATCCCACCATCCAGGGTTGACACTTTCTCCCTCTCAGAGACAAGAATTGACAAATTTTACAGTCTAGCTACTCCAAAGGTGGTAGTTAGTTCCCTCATATTGGCCAG